>OW445492.1:644743-901940 GCA_918226075.1 Microctonus brassicae | reverse complement strand
GAATATGCAAACCAAGTATTCATAGAATTAGATATTCGCCCAAACCTCAATTGTACAGGGTTGAAATGCTCACTTGATGATCTACCACAAAGTATCCAACTGAAAAACCAATCATATCGACTTGCAGGGGTCATCGGCTACAGATCAGGTCATTACATTGGTTATGTTAGAAGAAGAATCATCCATTGGGAAACTTATGATGACATGGTTTCAAGCATAGGTAGAAATACATCGCCCTCCATAAAAATTGAGCCTCATGGCGTAATATATGTACTTTCAGCGCAGAAAAAACCATGTAATGATGCAGAGAGTAACATCACTTCTGTAAAAAAATGTAAAAAACAACAAGAACAATTTGAAGACAGCGATCTATTGATAGACAGTTACGTCTCTGATGATTCTGATAGCACATCAAGAGACAATTGGAGAAACAAGGAGAAAACTCATATGATTCTGCGTTTTTCCTGATGGATTTTTACTTTTTAGTTTGTCACATCTTTAGATTTAATATAATTAAAAAATAAAATATATTATAACTTATAATGGTTAGTGCTAATTTTTATAAAGAAACAATAAATGACTCATCAGCTTTTAAAAAAAAACTTAAAGTGGTATTTTATTTTTAATTTTCAAGCATTTTAAATTATGTCACAAAATTCGTAAACATTCTTAATGTTCATTTTTATCAAAACATAGTTGTGTGGAAAAAAACTTCTAACTTCGTTATATTGACTTTGATATATAATAATGTCTAATAAAAAAAATTTCGTAATCATCCATTGAACAAGCTAAGAAGTACAACCTTGTAACCAAAGAATTTGGTAATGTGTGAAAAGTTGAAAATAAAGGTATTGAAAAAAGTGTTCGTTAAGAAGTGTGGAGACCATGGACTTGGCTTCATACTATCCCATTTGCTGAGTTTGGGTATATAGTCCTATTTGAAACCAGTGCTCAGCGAGCTCCCAGTTAAATATGCAAATATCTCCAGTGACATGGATGCCTCGTTGTTCGTTTTCAGCTTCCACTTAATGAGAAAACCGTAGAAAGAAATTTATGATAATTTTCGATTATGAAGGAAAATTATCTTTCTCAGCTATTACATTTTTCAGTCCGTTTTTTTTCTCATGGGCATCATAGCAGTAAAAAATTGATTCATCAAATACAAAATGTTTAGCACAATCGTCATCCCTTAAATTCCAATATTTGTTCATGCTTTTCGTGCTAATTCAGATGCATCAATCAATAGCTGTCTTTATTAATTAATTATTTTGGAGGGGCCTGCGAATATAAAAGTAATCGAAATTTACACATTAATGCTATTACACTGGAGATTTACAAATGAAATAGGTTACTTACTCATATCAACCCATTTACTCCCATTTGAAGTAGAAATATTCTCCTTGCACTTGTGTAAAAGCACATCAGCACAACTGTAGTTTGTAACACTATTTTATTATGCATTTTTGGAACAAGTACACATATCCACAAATATAATTAACATTAATTTATTTCACTGAAAATAAAATGACACAAATTGACGTACATTAAGATGTCGCCCAGTTGAAGTAAGAAAGTTTTATTGGGTTGAAACAAGTGTCATTGATTATGTGGCTGTATAGGGGTTTATGTCTACGTATATTTATTACATTTATTAAGCGTATTTATATTTTATTTAACAAAGGTCAAAGTATATTTAGTAAAGCGTGTGATGCGTGTTTTCAGCTTGTAAACAATAAACAACTTACTCTTTTTTGAAATATATCATCTACTAAAATTTTACCAACCTATGTCACGAGTAGTGGTACCAACTTAGTGTCGATAAAATACTGCATCGAACTTGCGTTCTCGCCCATGAGCGGAGCTCCGAAACTTAAAGGCCGATTTCCATAGCCGTTACTTTGTAATCTAACGACACATATAATTTTTATTGTTTATTAATGCGAAATTGATTTGTCAATGTCTTACAATCATTTGTCAATAACCAACAAACGATTTTCTATCGATCGACATCTGTTATACATCAATTACAGTGAAATTTCATATTGAGGAGCCAACTTCTATCCTCCTAATTTCTAAAATAAAAATAATTATTTATAAAAATAAATGGATCTGTCAAACAATTCAAACTATCTTCCATTCTCCGTCTAACGACTTTCAAACGATCTAGATAGTTCAAATAATTAATTTCTCAATGTGAGTAGTTAACTACCCGGAGTTCAACAAGTGAGCAATATCCGATTGCAATCAATATATTAATATATTTATTGATTTGGCATTGTGTGCGACGCCACATGTTTTCGGCATACCGCCATTTGTATAATTATTCACTACGATTAATACAATCTTGTGAGTATTAAGTTCAATATACATCTCGCTCATCCATATAAAAATAAACTTTTATCATTGATAACATCATCAACATTACAACCGTGATATCAACCAAAGTGCATTTTATTAATAAACGACAAATAATTTTAATCGCATTGTAATATTCATTTCACTTCTACCACATTGAGAACACCTACCGGCATTTTCAATCGAAGTTAAACAAAAATCTCAAACATTTAGTCCTTCGAGCCGGATTTGTGGTGAAAAGTGAGTGTTTCAGTCTGATTAGTAGTTATTAATTCAGTGTAACAAAAGCCACGTCAACACCAATAGACATACGAGACGATATTAGTGATGATGCAGACAATTTTAGTGTAAAAAGTAACACCAGCAACACTAGTGCGAAACGTTCAAAGACACCACCACCTATTATCAAGCCTGCAACGCTCAACGAGATCACATTGCAGGTGCCAACTACTCAAGCATCCACAAGTGGTGCTCGCACACGTTCAAAAGATTCAAGTGATCTTCCACCGGAAATCATTATGAAAGTGCAATCACAACGCAGTCCAATACAATCGCTGCACAACATCATTGTCTGCATAGGTGAACTTGGACATGCAGTGTCATTAGAGGAGATACAACGTATCATTGAACTGAGTGACAACATTGAGAAAGCATTCAACAAAGAACATGCTCATCTTGAAGTTGTTTGGCCTGCGGCACATTTAAACCATGAATACATCACAGATAACTTTCTGGAAAAATCACTGGATTTGATTATCACTATTAAGACGAGATTGGCCAGAGTAAAAGCATTAGTAACGGGGCTATCACTCAATGCCCAAGCCACACTGGCACCACAGAGTTCTGCGCAACTTCTAAAATTACCAGTACCAACGTTCAATGGTATTTATCTGGAATGGTCAGCATTTAGTGAGCTCTTCACATCGGTGATCATCAATCATCCGCACATATCAAACATTGAGCGTCTGCAATACTTGCATGGAAGTCTGAGAGGCGAACCGCTCCAATTAATTTCTTCACTACCGCTCAATGATGATTCATTCCAACCAGCATGGGATAATTTAAAGCAGCGCTACTAAAATTAAAGGGTGATTATGCAGTCACAGTTTGACAAACTGCTCTCAATCACACCAATGAAGCAACGCAACGCGTCTTCATCAAATTCAATTATTTCCACTGTACGTGATGTAGATGTTTCATTACAACCATTAGCAACGCTAGAAGAGCGATGGAATGCACTCTTGATCCACCTTGCGATCCGCAATTTGGATAAGCAAACAAGAGAAGCATGGGAGACCAAACTGGTGTCCGCACAAGAATTTCCACCAAAACAAGAATTGGTGACTTCCATTACATCCAAAATACGTGCATTAGAGACTGTAGAGTCATCTACAAACAGCTCTCAATCTACTACAAAAAATACATCGAACCAGCGGTCATCGAACACAGCTTCACAAGCCAGACCACAACAACCTCGCACAAATATACAACGTTATCCGTGTGATTGTTGTAATGATGATCACTTCATTATATCTTGCCCTAAGTTCCGTTCGTTGTCATTACCAGGACGACGGAAATTGTTGAACAACGCATCGTTATGTCTAAACTGCTGTGGACGACATTCAACAACAAGCTGCAAATCAGCTCATCGATGCAAAGAGTGCAACGAACTTCATCACACTCTGTTGCATGATGACTCACAGTCATCTCTCACACAATCACAACAATCAGAGCCAAAACCTCAACCATCACAATCAAATTGAAGTTTTGGTGCAGTCGTCAAATCAATTCCGCAATTTATTACTGATCAACGATCATGCAACGCATAACATTCAGTCAACGACAGTCAACGACAAGTGACACCCAATATTCTCAACAATCAAACACTTTTGGCAACAGCAATCGCAAAAGTATCTTCATCAACAACTATCCACAACGTGCGATTATTGATTGATGCTGGATCAGAGCTCACTTTCATCACCAACAAGCTCGTCCATGATCTTAACGTTCAACGAACATCATCTTATGTCTCAATCGTTGGTATCGGTGGAGGCCAAACAACACACACGCGTGGCATCGCCACAATCAAGGTAAAATCTTTCCACAATAATCAAATCATAATGATTAATGCACATATTTTACAAACACTCACATCAATTTTACCTTCATTTTACTTGAAAAAACATCATTGGCCACACCTCAACAATCTAAAATTGTCTGATCCTGATTATCTACGACCAAGATCAGTGGATATTATCATCGGTGCAGACTACTACGAGCACATCATCAAGCCCAATATCATCAAAGGAGCACCATCGACACCAATTGCACAATTATCAATATTTGGATGGTTAATTCTTGGCCCAACAAATGCTCATCACAACAAATCTCATTCATAATATACTGTGTCAACTAATTATCACAGCAATGATGAAATAAGAGATTTACTAACCAAGTTTTGGGTTCAGAAGGAACTTCCATCTGATCAAATATCTCATCACACATCAGATGAACAAAAATGTGAAGAACATTTCAATGCAACGCATTCTCGAGATCCAACGGGACGCTATATCGTGAAAATACCATTAAAATTATCAACAAATACATTGGGAAACTGATACAACACCGCACACTTTTGTTTGCAGCGCAACCTCAAAAAGTTACAAAACAATAAGGAGTATGGTGAATTATACATATAGAAGCTTCATGAAAGAGTATGAGAACCTCAACCACATGGTCAAAGCTGATTTGATCTCGCCAAACTATCATACAATTTATTATTTACCTCATCATGGTGTGATCAAACCTGATAGTACTTCAACAAAGTTGAGGGTGGTATTTAATGGGTCAAGCCCAACTTCAACTGGAATATCTGCAAATGACTTAATGCATACTGGTGCAAACTTGCTATTAAACATTTCTGACGTGCTTCTGTGGATTAGACATCACAAATACATTTTGCCACAGACATCACGAAGATTTACCGTCAAATACAAGTTCATCAGGATGATTGGAGATTACAACGTATCCTATGGGTTGATGACAATATGCAAGAGACTCCATACAACCTCACAACCGTAACCTATGGTACAAAGGCGGCGCCATTTCTCGCCATAAGAACATTGTTACAACTAGTTGATGATGAAGGAGATAAATATCCTTCGGCAGTGCCATAAATAAGGCATGCCAGATATGCCGACGATATATTTGGTGGTACAGATGAAGATGAGAACCTCATTGAAATGGCTCAACAGCTTATTCAGTTGTGCATCGCGGGCGGTTTTCCACTTGCCAAATGGCATTCCAACAACGTTGCACTACTTCAATCAATTTCAATTGCGGAACAATCATCAAATACAACAATTTCACTCGACCACTGTAATACCAAGATACTCGGATTACAATGGAATTCTGTCAACGACAAATTTACATTTGTTACAAAAACACAATTGCATAACAAATACACGAAGCGCATCATTCTATCAGAAGTTGCGCAAATATTTGATCTACTCGGCTTCTTGTCTCTAGTAATAATTCGTGCGCAGATGCTTCTTCAAGAATTATGGTTGCACAAGCTCAATTGGGACGATCCACTACCGTCTCAAGTCACATCTCGATGGAACGCAATCAGAGAAGACCTTACAAGTCTGGCCAGACTCTCAATCCCAAGGTGGTTTAACACTGTCAACGACTCAGTGGTGGAACTTCACGGCTTTTCTGACGCATCACAACTCGCCATGGCAGCAGTAATTTACATTACTGTCTTATCACCTTCCACAAATTGCAAAGTGACGTCACTGGTGTGTGCCAAAACTAAGGTCGCACCACTTAAAAAACTTACAATTCCACGACTCGAACTTTCTGCTGCATTGATGCTTGCAAAACTCATGCAGTATGTCCAATCAACGCTCAAGTAAAATATATCAAATACATATTTGTGGACGGAATCGCAAGTGACACATACATGATACAAATCACAAGCAGCTCGCTGGAAAGATTATGTGAGGAATCGTGTAGCTCAAATTCATGAATTAACACCAAAAGCGCATTGGCGACACGTTCCTGACACTTCCAATCCAGCAGACTGTGCCTCTCGAGGGCTATCAACTACAGAACTTGAGCAACATACGCTATGGTGAAATGGACCAACATGGTTGAATCAAACCAATGATAAATGGCCAAAATTATCACTGATCAAGGACGACCTCAGCGAGGATGAAATCCGACCAGGAATCAATAATGTGCTAACAGCACAAAAGCTTGATTATCATTGGGATTTAATTCACAAATACTCTTCTCTCAACAAACTTCTTAACATAACTTCTGTTTGTTTTAGATTGATATCAAGGTTACGTCAACGACAAGCAGATTCATTGACAATTTCAAAAGAAAGGGCTAGAATGTTGTGGATAAAGGCGACGCAAGCTACATTTTTTGCACATGAATTGAAATCACTCAATGCAAAACAAACGCTACCATCATCACATGTGTTCAGCCGCCTCACTGCCTTCATCGACGATCAAGGAATAGCTCGAGTGGGTGGACGCATAAACAATGCATTATTATATTATGACTGCAAACATCCTATCATTTAGCCTCGTCATTCTCAATTCACGAAACTAGTTGTGGATCAATCTCACAAGTGCACACTGCATGGAGGGACACAACTAACATTGGCCCATACTAGGCAACAGTACTGGATTATTGGTGGAAGATCAACGATCAAAGGACACATACTGAGATGTATCGTGTGTGCTCGTCAGAGGGGGATTCGTGCCCATCAACTGATGGGCCAACTACCTCTTTCACGGGTCACACCTTCATCTCCATTCACACATACCGGTATTGACTATGCCGGTCCAATTACACTAAAAACATGGAAGGGAAGAGGCGCAAAAACTCAAAAGGGGTGAATTTACGTTTTTGTATGTTTTTCAACCTCTACAATCCACATTGAACTTGTCACCGACTATTCAACTGAGGGATTCATTGCAACATATCGTCGCTTCACATCTCGTCGAGGTATTCCACATTCCATTTACACTGATTGCGGAACTAATTTTATTGGCGCTGACAGCACTTTAAAATCGATGTTTAAAAGATATACAAAAGAAAATCAACATTTATCTTCTCTTCTCATCAACGACAACACAACGTGGAATTTCAATCCTCCTGCCGCTCCACACATGGGTGGAAAATGGGAAGCAGCGGTGAAATCCATAAAGTTCCACATTCAACGAACATTCAAGGACTCATTATTAACATATGAAGAGTATGCAACGCTACTTCATCAAATTGAAGCTGTTTTAAATTCAAGACCATTGAAGCCAATGAGTGATGACCCTGATGACATCAGTGCATTAACTCCATCACATTTCCTCATTGGAAAATCCTTATCAACATTACCAGAACCAACGGTTGAACATAATAATACACCACCTAAAGCTCGGTGGCATCTTATCCAACAATCTCTTCAACGGTTTTGGTCTCAATGGTCGTCACTGTTGAAATATAAATTCAGTTTAATAGTTTCTTGTTGTATGGAATTTGTGTGTTCAATCATGTAATGGTTTCGTGGTTGGTTGTGACATCTATTGATGAAAATTTGTATTAGTGTATTCAACCACGCTCTGCTACGATGATGGCTCTGTAATTTTTCTTGTTGTTTATATATGTTGGCTTCAATTTTAATAAAAGTACAAAATTGTCACAATTGACCTATTTATTTACATGTGGACCTGTTTTTGTGTGTTGGTTCTGATTCACTGCAATATAGATTTCAATAGTCACAATATCTCCAACGGATGCAATCAATTTCAAAATGGCATCATGTATCAAACACTATCAAAGTTGGTTCATTAGTTCTACTGACTGATGAACCCTTTCCACCTTGCAAGTGGCCACTTGCAAGAGTTATTCAACTACATCCGGGATCCGACGGGCCAACACGTGTGGTCACGATTAAAACAGCAACGACTCAATTAACAAGACCAATTGCGAAATTGGCAGTTTTACCTGTTTCAGAAGAGTCACCATCAGTAACACCTTGCTGATCGCGGGCAGCATGATCAGGATTGACAATATATAGGTCATTGGGACATCACATGCACACACATATACATTCACGACACCTGCGCGAGATGTCACACACACACGCCTATAAGGTCTTGTCGCCTGCGCAGGACCTCATACACATACCAATACAACCATGTCGTGTGCGCAGTGCTGTTGTGCACATACTCACACAGCTTTGCCGACTGCGCGACCATTTCAGTACACATAACTTTGACTACGGCGCACCTCTAGCGCTCTCTCTCACTCTCATCGAGGGATAGAGAATCAATTAACAAGTCGATACTTGCTCAACGAACACAACGGGCTTAATCTTCTTTATAAATTCTACATTATAATTAAATGTGCAATCACAGCGTGATAAAAAATCAATACATGTAATCAAGTGCAACGCATCAAACACAATTCAACTCAACAAGTGAGCAATATCCGATTGCAATCAATATATTAATATAATTATTGATTGGACATTGTGTGCGACGCCACATGTTTTCTTGTATAATTATTCACTACGATTAATACAATCCTGTGAATATAAAGTTCAATATACATCTTGCTCATCCATATAAAAGTAAACTTTTATCATTGATAACATCATCAACATAACAACTGTGATATCAACCAAAGTGCATTTTATTAATAAACGACAAATAATTTCAATCGCATTGTAATATTCATTTCACTTCTACCACATTGAGAACACCTACCGGCATTTTCAATCGCAGTTAAACAAAAATCTCAAACAACCAGCTATAGCAATGAAACCGATATTGTATGAAGAGGAACCATCAATTGAGTTCTCGATTTCACACAAACAATTTGATTTATCAAAAGTAATTATGTACAAAACTTTTATCAATCTTAACTTGTATGATTGTGAAATGAATACGACTGAATTGTTTATTATAACTATAGTGAGGCTACAGTATTTCACGTTATGTGTGACGACCTGGGTCGCACACGTACATTAAAATCCTCATGGCTGACGGCAGCACGTGTACCTGTACGATTCTGACAGCTGGCTCTAAGCTGAGGGATCGCTCCTGTTTCCTGCCGGGATATCTTCCGCTCGCCGCAGGCGGAGATATTATTCCATCCTGATCCCGGGTGCCGCCAGCTGGCACTAAACTGAAGCATCCCTGCCCGTCCTAGTATTCCTGCCCGTGGCACTGACAGCTGGCACTAAGCTGAGGTGTCCCTGGTCTCTCGCCAAACGTATTGCTCGAAGTATTGTACGCGAATCGGGCATATTTTGTATTAGAGTGAGCATATTGAAAGTCATTTCGTGTCATAAAAATACACTACGGCGTGGAGAAATATTGTACGACTCCATCAGACGAGGTTTTAACGAAATATCGTACGATACGGGATTGCTGGCATAAATAAACGTATTCTCCATACCACCAGGGAGAATTCTAAACGAAATTCGTAATTTTGTTGAACGTTACTTTCACTCTCACCCAGTCACGAACCCTGGAATTCGGCTGAGTCTAAGAGGTATAATCACCGAGGTTATCTGTCATTCGACAGTCGGACGGAAGAACGTTACATATATAATGAGTCGAAATCATATGAACTTTATTTATATGAAATGTATACGCTAGATGACATAAGAAATTCAAATCGTTACAATAGAAAATATATTTGCATTCATTTTTGAAAATAATATTTTGTTGAATCTGTTGAGTATGCAGTAAATTTATGAATTGTGGTGGCACGCCTGATTTTCTCTATTAATGGCGCGACTGTTGTATATATAAACCTGCCCAATATCTATAAGCTTGTTATATAACTAATACACACTGTGAGTGAATGTCGAGCTGTGAGTACGCGCAATAAAATATTCACTGGATGAATGAGAAATCAAAACATAAACCTTAACTCAAACTTCTTATTGTTATTTCTTATACATTAAATAAATAAATATATTATTTCATTCTTTAAAGTAAATATTTATGCTCTAATATTTTTTTTTTCACGCATTTTAACAGAATCATAAAATCCATCATTGCAATCATCCAATCGATATTATTCATTATTTATCACAGAAATAGCTACTGAATATTGTGCAAAAATCATAAGGAATGTTCTGGCGTTGTTAGTCTCAGATGAGTTGTACTTATGTAAGAGCGAAGCAGAAATATGATTGAGTGGTTGGTATTAATAATTAAACATAAACGCAAAATACTAAATTTTTTGATACTATTCACATACTGTATTGTTTTTTCTTCATCTTATTAATGATGTCTGAATGATTTATCAACAATGATGATTGTAACAACACAAAAAATAGGTTTTCACTAAATGTGAATTTTGTTTATGACAACTCAAAGTATTTTTAACGATGATTGTAATGACAAAATAAAACGTAAATTAACTTGTGGCTCACCACATGGCTAATATGGTGGCACCACACAAAATACTGATTCAATAATGTTAACTTTATGTAAATATGATCACAATATTTTGAAACAAAATTATAAGAATCAAACAAATAAAAATGTAAGAGATAATTTTTAACACGTGCGCACACATCTAATCGAGTTGGAACAATGCAATTTGTTGCCTCGTGATCGACCGCGTCGTCATGCGAGCGGAACCAACTATATATATAAAAGATGGCAGCACCATTCAATTCATTTCAGTGGCGGTCAAGGCTGCCACTAAAAAATGCTGACATCTTCAACACTTCAAATTTAGTAATGTGTTGGTTCACGCAACAAATATTAATTTCTGTATTTTTTTCATGACGTATTAATACTGCAGATGATTAAACAAATGATTATACTCATAATAATGTTGATTAATATTAAATAACAATTCTAATATTTTTTTTCCATATTTCATATATCACAAAATGGATATATTTGACAAATTTATGAATGATATAAATTTTGTCTGGATTTTTTTTTTGGCTAATAAGGTTTTTCGTCGAAGTGACATTTTCACCCGTTATTGACTTGCCATATTTCCATCTGCATCGGTTATCCTCTTATTCATTCGACTCAATATGGAAACTTCGATATTTTATGTCTTCTTTAGGTATGGTTGAATTACCATTGTTATTATAGTCGATTTCATTATTCCCTCAGTCTCCTTTTTCTTCTGAAATCATCTGCATCATTTCTTCGTTACTGAGCGTCTTTTTAGCTGCTGAAATATCAGGTAGATGCAACCATTTCTGAACGGAATCATATATGTTGGTTGCATATGATTCGGCATTTCGCAACATTTCATGAGGCAGCCCAGGCAAGGTGGTGTCGTTTGTTGAATTTTAACTCATAGTAGTCTCATAACTATGAGAGTCATAACTGCTGGAGAAATGGATAAAATGAAACGTCAGGTGAAAAACAATTGAAACCAGATATTTCGAAGAATCGGGGCAAGATCAGGGGAGAATCGGGGGAAAAAAATGATAGATAAAAATTTTCTTGTCTAAAAAATATTTCTTCCTCCCATTTAATAATTTAAACAATCAAATTCATTCCATACTCACTCGATTTCATCATATGTATGAACAAATGATCTTTGCTGATCCACGCCGACCTCCACTGATGGTCGCTGATCTCCGCTGACCTCCGTCGATCGCTACTGACCTCTACCAATCGCCGCTGATCTCCGCTGACCTCCGTCGATCGCTACTGACCTCTACCAATCACCGCTGATCTCCGCTGATCCCCCCGATCCTTCCCCGATCTTCCCCCCGATCCATCTCTGATCTTATCCTCGATCCTTCCCCCGATCCCGCCGATCTTTCCCCTGATCTCTCCGATCCCCCCCGATCCTTCTCCGGATCAGGGAAATCGGGGGGATCGATTTCGATAGAATAAATAATGATGGAACGAATAATCAATCATCGTCATATATGATTATTCATTCCATCTCAGAACATTTCATAATTATATTCAATCTTCATCAGTATAAATTTCTGAATTCACCAATTGAGGTACAGGAAAAAATAAAACGAGAACATGGTTTGGCGTGTTGCAGTCATGTCAGTTGGTTGTGACGCTGTGATACGGTGTCAGATATTGCGGAAACTCACATGAATTTGGCTTATTACATGACATGAAATACTGTGGTTTCACAATAGTTATAACTTGTGACAGCACGGAGTGAAATTTCGTGGAGTGCACCAAAGGCTATTGGGGTAATTATAGAAATGTCAAACTGGAAATCACTGGAAGACTGTAATGACTGCACCAACACGGAAGTTAAGTTCTATCATAGGTAAAACAAGTTCGTCAACACCTTCATTCAGTAATGACAAGTCCTTTGAACATATCTTACGAAAAAGATTCTATTCAACAACGGTAAATAATAATCTTATTGAAGTATAAACTTCGTTTGAATTGAAGCATTTATCGTATGTATTTTTTGTTTTCAGGGTATTGATAGCTTGATTACGTTGAACCCGCCGTCAACAGAGAGAAAATGCAATATTCGCTGTACAGGTAATGATATTATTGTTTCCTAAGCGTATTCTTTATTCATCATTCGCTGTTATTTGTTACTTAAATTTTCTTATGTACAGTATTCCACTGGGCTAATAAAAGTCGAGGTTAATTTTTTTTAGACCTGTTTTAAAAAACTCCTCATGAGAAATGGCAAACGAGAACAAAAATAATGAACTTGAGCGGATATTTGCTATATCCAAGACAGAACGATTCTACAGTTACATCTATTGACGCCACGATCGAAGCCAAGATCTTCAAAGGAAACATATCGACTGAAAATGCAAGACATGACAAAACTTATCTGAGTGAGATACGCACTTAATTTCAAGCAAAGTTGAAAGAATGTATTTCAAAAGTACAAAATTGTCTGCAGCAAAATACTTTTTTTTTTAATATAAATCAAATTATAGACTCATATATTTTGAAAGGTTGAAGTATATTGTAAAGTAGGAATTATTGTATATGTATCATTTTTTTAGTCTGGCAAACTATCCAATTGTTTGTTTTCATGCATTATAGGAATCTTCATCAAAATTTTTGTAAATAAGTGCGAAGAAAATGTAAAAAAAAAATAAAATCTTTATAATCGTATATAAATAGTTATTTGATAACTATTTCAAAAAAAAAAAAAAGAAAATGATAAAGATGTTGAATTTGCATGGGTGTGGATAATTAAGGCACTTTGTTTGAATATAACTTGTAATTATAGTGATTTGTTTGTATTATTTGAACATATAATTTCAATTGATAATGTAAATTTGATAAAAAAAAACCTCTTACATGGGCGCCGTGGAACGTTATACTTATCAATTGATCATGGATCAATTCGGGCTGAAAAAAGTCGTGATAAGCCCAAAAAAAAATTTCATTAACGACTATTCAAAAAGTAAAAGGAGCTATTTGTCTTGTGACGGAGTTGAACGCCGTTGAATATTTTCTTTATCTTCCTAAGCGAGCTATCTCACACCGAGCGGTAAGTGTGCCATGCTCTTCCCTTGTCTTTGGGACACCCCGCGTGGCTCATGAGGTATAGGGAATGGGAAAGAAAGAAATTGAGCGGATAGTTTTTCACCAAGATCTCGAGAGATCTCGTTTTTGAATGTCTATTCATCAAGTGTGAAATAAATTATCAAGAAGGTAATCACATAGAAATGGTTATTGTATATTGTGAAAGGAAGTTGAAATACAAATATTCATATAAAGGTTTCTTAACACTAACGGCTGCCTGTGAAGAGATGCCGACATTCATATTTATACGTTTACATTTGACGTAGCGAAACTTTTATTTTTAATATAGCAAACTTTATCACACTTTTCTATAGAAAACCCGAGTATATAATTCACGTAACATAGTTTACTGTTTCCTTCTGATTAGTACTCATTGCGTTCAACCTAGAGTGCTAAGAAGTACCATTTATTATTTTACGCGAGGCTAGTTGATTTCCGATTTTGAATCAATGTAGACCTTCTCGCGGTGTTTATATGAAATGAAAAGTAGTTCATAATTGGAAGGGAGAAATCAATTTCCCGTTTGATTTTCAAAAATATGATTTTCGGAAGTACATAGGTTTTTACGACCGTGACACTTTCTTTGGCGGACCGCGTAGATTTTCTATCTTGATTCATTCCAAATTTTACGACCGATGTATCTGATGGAAAAAGGTCTATTAGTGCGTTTAGAATTTCCTTTAGATTTCCAAGAAAAGTCGTAAAATTAGGAATGTTCTCTTGAAATCAACTTTTCTCAGCGGGCGAATGTGGAAATATTTAATTGATAGTAGATATTGAGAAAAGATGTGTGAGAAAAATTTAATCTAAATTTGAGTGTAAGACGTGACGGTTTATTAGAAAAGAAGCTCTTTCAACTATGAGAAGCCAGTAAAAGTCTGCAGTGCCGTACCAGTATCAGCATTTCTTCATTGATGAAAAGTGTAGAATCTTCAGCACTACAACAAATTATTCAAATAGAGCATAGCAACGGTAACAAAAAGCCACAAGGTCGTCGTTTTTCTATAGAACAAAAAATATTGTCACTTTCGTTAGCGAAACATGAGAATTACGGTTATCAATATCTCTGCAGGATTTCCTATCGTCATCACCTTCAAAGAAAACCAACAACAGGTTGTTGGCAAAAATACAGATCGCGCCAGGAACAAATGAGGATGTAATGGCGGCGATCAAGTGCCAAAAATTAAACCCCGCAGACAATAATGTATTATTCGGTTCGGAAGAAACCAAACTAAAAAAGAAGCTAATATTTACATCTGGATCACCAAACGTAACTGGTTTCGCTACAGATGGATTGGGAAACAGAACTCCAGACATCGCAAGTTCAGTTTTGGTTGGTATGATCACTGGTATCAATACCTCATTTTCTCAGCCAGTCTGTCACTATTTTTCAAAATAAGGATCCAAATCTGAAGATTTGAAAAGTATCATCGTGAAAACACAGGAAGACGTAATTGATGCTGGTATATACATGCAAGATCTAATCTGTTTTTACCATCAGCCGATGAGTCAGGGTTATCGATCATCCTCGTACTATATTGCTGTACATCCAAGTGATGATGTCATCAATGGGAAGACGGGGGTGAGGAGGAGGGGGGGCATTCAGTGATATCCATCCAGAACATCGATCATCAATGAAGTTTAGGATTACCATGATTTTTGTTCCTGGTAATCATTGTTACATGATGACATCACCAATCTGAGGCGTGCAGGGTAATATTATTATGCAATTGGTGATGAAAAAAAAAACATTCTATGATGTTTGGGGTCTATTGAAGGAGAGTGGGAGCAAGTTATGCATTTCTTCATAATCTTCAATGCATAAATTGTGTATTTATTCCCACCTGTATCATCACAGGATGTAACATGACAAATTTCAACTGAAAGATTGGGAGGTAATATATTATACGCAATTGTTGATGAAAAAAAATTAGTGGTTTCGGATTACCCCCCGGGTACTCGTACAATTCCCAAGTACGAAAGCTTATAGGAATGATTGGATCTCTTGCAATATAATTCAGAAGTTGAACTTTTTGTATATCTGCGACTTTGATGTACGGTATCAGCAACTCAAGTTTCTCGAATGTAAGTTTAACATTTTCCACTGCAGTTTGAACGTAAGCATTCACATCTGCACTTGTTCGTGTGAGAATTGATTTATGCTTAGCATTTACAATGACTTATCCATAATCTTCAGCAAATCCCAACAGTCAATTCAGCGGAATATTGATATCAAAGTAACCATTAGTATTGATCGATTTAGTGTGATCCGTAAACAGCCATCCGGCATTTTTCAAACTATAACTTTGCTCTGACGGCAATGAAATATATCCTTTCATGAGTGATGTTATACCAACATTTTCGCATCGATCAATTTCAACGACATCAGTAGTGAAATAAGTAGTCTTCTGGATACAAATTTGAATAATCGCGCCATAACACGGCATATTTGAGCTCAGTCGGTAAGGTAGAGATCTACATGTCTGATCGTCGGGTTTATGTTATCGACAATATGGTTTCCCATACTATAGTGTGATGTTTTTATCATGCTATAGTACTACATTCAAATAATAAACGAAATACTTCCTATAGTACGTTCGAATAATAGACAAAATGGTTCCTATAGTATGATGTTTTTAACAATCTGTTGTACATTCGAATAATAAACAAGATGGTTCCTTCGAATAATAAACTAAATGGATCCTATAGTACTGCATATTATCATTCGTGATCGATCGATTTTTACGAGATAAGCATTATGGTTGATTCTCATGTATGACATATAAATTTTTTTTTACATGGGAAACATTACGGTTGATTCTCATGTATTACATATATTCTCGATAGAATTCATGATCAACCAATGCGCATGCGTCAATTTTTGCGTAAAAATATTATGAACACATTTCAATAAAATGTTTGATGAATAACTATAATATTTATTCACACAACTATATTAGAAAGTGGTGGGAATGATTGTATAAATGATCAAAATATTCAATCATAATGTTCAGTGTCCTCAAGAGACCATCAAGGTACGCGTGCAAAATTCAAAATGGAGGTCATAGTGGATATGCAAGGATTCAAATGGAGAAACAATGAATTTATTGTTAAAGAGTTTGCAATGATACAGCTTGATAACAAAGATGATCATGGAACACGTATATTATTCAAACCACCATGCAAGTGGGATGATTTAGTGAAACAATATAAAGCAACAAATTCTTGGCTGATACGCAATTACCAAGAGATATTTTGGGATGATGGTGATATACCATATGAAAAATATGAAGAAAGAATGGTTGCACAATATAATCAGATAAACACAGAAAAAAATTATGAACATTGAAAAATTTTTATGTTCATCATTGAAAAATGTGTATGGTTCTGATTATAATTATCATACATTTGAGAATTTCATGGGCTTCCATTGTGCTCATGAAAATGTTAAACAAATGAAAAGTTGGTTGGAAGAAAAAATAAATTAATAGGAAAAATATTTTTTTGATTTTGACAAGAAAAATTAATTATAACTTTGAAAATTATTAAATAAAAAAATATTAACCGATAGAATATGTTTTATAATTTAAATCTCATTAAAAATATCTTAATAGCCCCATATTATCACTTAAATTGCTATTTCCATTATTTGCTATGGGTGCGAAAAAAGGTTAACAGATAGCATTGTTATGACACGCGCCACTTCATTCAAATATAGATAACAAAGGAATATGAGTAGCACCACCTTAAAATATACCTATGTATTGGAGACGTTACAGGAGGTAATAAACGTGCGCATCACCCCTCGTAATACCCAAATCTCTTTGGGCATGACCCCTCCGACGCACGACCTCCCCCGATGACGTCAATCATTTTTTTTTTTTTTTTTTTTTTTTTTTTTTTTTTTTTTTTTTTTTTTCAAGACAAAGCATGAGACTTTTCCTAATGCACATTATTACCTGAAACATCATGCAAGTGACACGCAATTAAAAAACTTTGGAAATTATATAAAATTGAATCATAAAAATACGACGAGTTTTATAAAAAAGTTATATAATAATTTAAAAATAATAAAATAATAAATTGAATATTCAAGAAAATAAAAATGTAAGTTGTGACGGCCGCCTTTCCTCAAAAAGGCTAGAGTCCGGATATTTTGCTCTTTACTCCGGAGTTACCGTCAACTTACTCTTTTATAAGGGATGCCACCCCAGTTACATTAACCTAAAAGAATCCTGGGGAAATTCTCAAGGCTCTGAAAATAATATTGCATGCGTTTAAATGATGTTAATATGAATAATTCTGACTCAGTATAATTTATTTAATGTTGAAATGACTTTAGATATTTATTTGTTGACCGAAATGATTTTAAATAGTAAAATATAATATAAATGAAAATGATAATAATAATTTTGATATTGGTTTGACCTTTTCTAAGGGCCAAACCAATATATGTTGAATACAATATTTTCTCTTGACTCTTCTGACAACTAAATTCTCTCTATTTAACTCTATTTAATTTACTCTCTTTCTTATATTTCAATTATTGACTCTACTTTCGTCTCTTTACGCGTGGCGTTCACCGGATGGGTCTACAAGACCCGATTTTGACTTCATACAATTACATTCGTTTCACTCACTCTTTATCATTAAATCTCAACATGTTTCACATTCACATAACCCATACTTTCCATACTCACACACTACACACACTAGACTCGCCGACTCTGCACATGGTTGTATGCTCTGCTGCTGGCTGGAACCTCCGAAGTAGTCTGTTAGGGTATTCACCCTGCCGATTTACCACTAGCTATTTGGTCATTACTTCGCCAAATCAGCCCGATCATAACATTCGCAAATGTTACAATCACTCCTTATCCGGGTGACCTCCCCTTTTTCTCTCGACTCCATCCTTCGGTTGCGGCTTCGCCGTGGCACACAGGAACGCACCTCTGACACACGTGTTGGTTGAATGGTGAAGTCCGAAGTAGTGCTTTATATTGTCCATTCACACACATAATTACATCCATTGACTTTCCGACCTCGTGTGAATATACTGTTGCGCGAATCCGATGATATTATCTTACATGTCTCTAGGCGTTTACTCATCGCGTCGATATCAACAAACATCAGATTACCTGACACCTCGCCGCATTCATCGCGACTTCTTATGCCCTCATGGTCAATCACTCTAGTCTGTCCTCCAATCTCCGGACGGTGTAAACCTTGCCGCACCATGGTTCAATAACCAACATGTCCTCGCCCTCGAGTACACACAACACGCTTTCATCCTTACATTATCACGTTTCGGTCGGAAGTGTAGTACAAAATTACGGCAGCGTCGTTCTCAGCCTTAATTGCCCTTTCCATCGTCTATAAATTCCTTTGCCCCACTTTTATATTGACTGGAAATTATTTCGGCTGCATTCCGGATGGTATTTATTAGCCGGTGATGAATACTGGTGTCGATTGTCGACGTTGACCACCGCTTTTCCGCACTCACTTCGCACACATTTATTCGGGCGCAAATAAAAGTTATGAGTGGCAAGCCACCTCATTACAAAGTATATGAATTAATTTTTTTTCCGAAAAATTTTATATATCAAATTCATAAATAACCCAAAACATTTAATGTTTATATATATATATTTTTTTAACAGAAAAATGGAATCACTACCATATTTAACATTTACATTACATATACCTATGGAATGGTTGATGACTGATACTTCATATAATGATACAATAATTTACTTGATGAATATCACAGAAGAATATTTGACAATTCATGGAAGTTATGAAGGTCTAGTAATAGATATCGCTGGGGTACAAGCAATATTGTAAATAAATATCATGAAAATGATAATATGGTTTAGAAGAATCAGAATCGAGGATGATCCTCGTCCACCAAACGTCCAATATTTTCCGAGATTAGCACCTCTTCATTTAGAGGAACGATGCGAATTTTCAACTCTTAACAATCACAACAACGACATCGACAATCACAACAACGATAATAGTAACCGCAATAACAACAATGACAACAGTAATAACAACAATGATAACAACAATGACAACAACAATGATGATACGGATGAGGTCAGTACTGATGATGGTGATGATGATGGTGATGATGATGATGATGATGGAAATAATGCAGAAACGCAGGAATTTTTCCTGCAAAACTGGATAGCCGCTGATGGGAATGATAGCGGCTATGTATCGTATGAGGAAGATGATAACTATGATGTTGAGATGATGTTAATATAACACATATATTCATTTATATGAGACTAAAATAATATTAATAATTGAATAAATGTATATATATATTTTTATGTAACACTAAAATTATAATAATAAAATATTCAAAATTCTAATAATATAATAGTCTTCTTTCATGCAAAACTAAAATAATAATAAACATTTCGAAATAAATATATATTTTTTTATACATTACTGAAATCATGATAAAACACATAAAATTTACTTCATGAATCAAATTTCGTTTTATTATTTGTTTTACATATTTATTGAACATATCCTTAATTATTTGTTCACAAAAAAGTATCATTTTATATGCACGAATATTTTTTTCTTAGACTAATTGTCTAACAATACCACTAATAGGTTTGTATTCAACAATACGATCATTCAACATCAAACAATAAGCTGTGGTTTGTGCAGGAAAGTCATTAGCAGACTCAATTTCAATTCGTACATCTACTGGTCCTGATTTCAAATTTTCATTCTGCTTTGAACAATCAATCACTACAAGTAGTGCATGTGATATAAATTTTGATTTTGTTAAGACAGGATTAGGTTCTTTACAACAGTATGATGATTGGAAACTTGTATACATTTCATATAATAAAGCGTATTAATTTTTATTAGAATCTAAATTTAAATTCCCATAAGAATAAGATTGTGAATCAAGAAATACTTTTACATCTATCAATTTGCAATGATCGAAATAACTGGCATTCTTAGTTACATTATTTTTTCTCATAGTTTGAAATCCAAGGATAATATAGCGTGGTTTCTCAAGACGTGTTGTAGTTTTGACAACCCAAACGTTCTTTGTAGATGTTGGAAGTAATGGATATTCATATAATTCCCATGCACGAAAACTCATTGAAATGGATGGATCTTTAGCTATGAAATTGAGCAATTGAATTTTTTGTGTGTCTAAGACTTTCACATATGGTATCATCCATCCAATTTTCTGAAGAGTGAGCTTGACATTTTCCACTACAGTTTGAACAATAGCATTTGAATCTGTATTCGCTCTAGTGAGAATTAATTCATGTTTAGCATTCACAATAATTTTCTGATAATCTTCAGAGAATCTCAACAATAAATTCAATGGAATGCATATATCAAAATATCCATTGGCATCAATTATTTTATCATTATCTTGAGTTAACCATCCTGCATTCTCCAATAGATAATTCTGTCCTGAGCATAAGGAAACATATCCTTTCATAAGAGATGTTATTCCAACATTTTTATTTCGATCAATTTCAACAGCATTAAATTAATTTGTTTACTAGTGAAGTTGTTAACTAGCAAAGTTTACTAGTGATGTAGTTGCAACTGCAGCATTATCATGCTTAGTCAATCGTCCACAAATATGTAATGAGCTTTTACTTGGTAATAAACATAAGTCTTGATGTTGCACAGCAATACGAATTTCATCATTATTGTTGAATGTCGATGATGCATATGGTTGGTGTGCATGAATTTCATAATGTGCAATAGATTCATCGAACACAATTGCTTTTTGAATATTTAAGATTTGCGCCATGGTAATAGACATACAAAACAAAAACAACACACTTTTATTCTTTCCCACGTAGTTTCAATCCCCGATTTTTCAGCAATTGAATATTTTGAGGTGTTAGCTGTTTGTGTGGTACGTGATGACTGATCCTTTTTCGACATGTTGACTTGCTTCTATAACTCCCACCACTATGGACTATTGATGGTTGAATGTTTGTATCATATACAATACCCATCACTCTATTGACCTTATATGTAATCTAATAGTTATGATTTCACCATGAACGTTCACAAGTTCACCGTCTTGATCAACTATTTTTAGTTGTAAATGTTGTATTGACTGAACAGTGATTGGCATGTAAATGACATGAGATGGTACTTCAACGATCTTATATCCTGGTGGGACAGTTGTGAAAAATTCATGTATTGTATGTACTCGATGATCATTAATATAAGCTCCAGTGGTGATATTACTTTCAACACGAAGTGCATTAACTTTAAGTATTGTCACTGGCAAGGCAGACTTATGGATACTACCTGATCCAAGTATACGAGCTTTAAATCCCAATAATCGTCTAATAGAATCTTCAGGTATAAAATTTATAGTAACATTACACTGAATCTCACAACAAAATTCATTGTTATCAGGCTTGAGTGTGAATTGTATGTTTGGTAATGCCTTCTGCACATAACTCTCAATATCTTCAATTCCATAGCTACCAGTGGGTATGATCATTATATCATCACCATTGTCTCCAATTAGATATAACTTATTATTGCTCTCATCAACATTAGGAATTGAATTAAAAGTTAGCAATTCAATACGTCCCAACATATATGTTTTATGTGGCGAGAGTTCAATTGATGGAAAATATTGAGCTTCCAATACCGAGGATCTCTCCGTTAAAGTTAATGTCAACGAATCATCTATGACTGATGTTAATTCACTATATCATCATGTTTTTATAGTTGCTGAGTTAAAAATTTCAAACATAGATGACCACATATTACAGTATTATAGTCTTGACATCTGTTATGATTATATTTCACCCTACCAACATCGAGATAATCCATTAGTTCTTTAGGAGGTTGCAAACCACCGAAACTATCAAAGTATGTAACATCTTTATTCTTTTTCATATATGCTACCCAGTGAGTGCCAGGTTCATTTTTATCATCAAGGTTGATAATAGCAGATTCATTCTTTCATGGACCTGATTCTGGTAGATTATTCCTCATGAATATTCCACGAAAATGTGGTATTTTCATAATTTTAGCGTACTTCATGAGATCAGCATCGGTTAATGCTCGATGTGGTGGGTTTATAAGTTTTTTGAGGGATTCAAGTAAAGACCTAAACCTTTTTTATACGGTTTTAAATACATTCCTTTGCCTAAAGCAATAGATTCCATCGTTTCATTGTGACGTTTATTCTCCATTAATTCACGTTTTGCTGCACTCGCATCATTCACAGCTTTAGCTATGCTAGCAGCACCACCAGCTAGAGCACCAGCAGCACTCAAACCAGCAAAAATTGGTAGGAGGAAAGGTAAAATACCTCCTGTTTTCATTGGTACTGGTAATATACGTGGTGGGGCACCCACTTTACTTTTACCACCAGCTTTTTTCACAGCAGCTCGTGCACCATTCAATGCTGACTTGAAAATATTTTGATTTGAATGCATTGAATTTTTCGCTTCTTTCATAATTTCCTTGAAAGGTATTGCAGGTTTTTTCTTTTTACGTGCAGGAGTAACTTTTCTCCTCTTCATGCCAGCACCGAGTTTAGATTTTACATTTATTATATTTGTTACAGCTATAGCTGCAGCTTTTTCACCAAAATTAGCATCTTTAGCAACAATACGTGCTGATGCTTTCTTAGCTAATATTCTATCAGCTTTATTTCGTTCGATGATATCATCAGGATTTTGAGAGTATGCAATATCGTGATCTTTACATGCAGCATCAAGGGGATTGATCCCTGAATCACCACGTGCTAGCCTCTTTGATAGTTTAGTGCCAGGACCTCAATATTGATAGCCGGGGATATGTGCTTCGAAAGGTAGCTTGTTAATGGTATTGTTGATGAAACCTTCACCGTGAATGGAACGTGGTGCCATGTGAATACAATGGTAGTTTTTAGATAACTGACTAAATTGTTCCATCATCACAGATATATAAGCAATTATCCATATAGTTTAACGTTTAGTTGTAATCATAATGGCGTGCGAGAAACAGTTATCCACAGTTAAGTTCAAGAAGCAGACAATAACATTACCTATTATGAATTTCGATAATGAAATTCCTCAACAAAATAATAAAGAGAAACGACATGGTGAATTATTACCAAATAGTATGCGAGCTATTTTTTGTGGTCCATCAAATTGTGGTAAAACGAATGCACTTCTAGCACTCATTACTCATCCTAATGGTTTGAGATTTGAAAATATTTATGTTTATTCAAAATCATTGAATCAACCAAAGTATAAATACTTGGAAAATATATCAAAACCTGTAGAGGGTGTTGAATATTTTCCATTTAGTGATCATGAGAAGGTAGTTACACCTGAAGAGGCACGACCAAATTCTATCATGATTTTTGTTGATGTAGCTTGTGAGAAGCAAGATAATATTAGAGATTTTTTCTGTATGGGTCGACATAGAGATGTTGATTCATTTTATTCATGTCAAACGTATACACGTATACCAAAACATTTGATACGTGATAATGTTAATTTGATAGTGTTATTCAAGCAAGATGAAATGAATCTCAAACATATTTATGATGATCATGTCAATACTGATATGACATATAAAGAGTTCAGAGGTATATGTTTATCATGTTGGAATGATGATAAATATAGTTTTACAGTTATTGACAAAGATAGTGACATTAATTCAGGAAGATATAGAAAAGGTTTCGATTGCTTTATAAGTAAATGAAATGTTTAAGATATTACAGTTCTATTATAGACTTAAATGCGTCAACATGGTTGCTTCAAACATCGATACATTAACACGAATAGTAAAAGCGAGTGATGCAATACGTTATAAGCATAGAATGATAAAGCATGGTGAAGAAATATCGGAACAGATGACAAATGATGCTTTTAAACCTATTGTGAAACCATTGGAAAATTTAGTGACAACATCTAATCAAATGAAGCAAGAAATAAAAGATGAATTAGCTGATATTCGTATGAAGAATGAACCAGATCAATTGTTTGCAACTGCTATGAATTATGATGAAGAAGGAACATTATTCGATAATAATGATACTATTAAACGATTCGAACATGATGAAATTACATCTCAAAGTTCACCTTTAAAGCAAGAAGATAATTCAACATTATACATGGAAATGCTTATGGGCAAACAGAGTAATAGTAAATCGGATGTTAGATTTTGTGTACGCAAGACAACTAATAATCAATTGAAAACTGGTGATACCAATATTGAGTTCAATGATAATATTATAAGTGTTGGTAATGAACGTTTTCAACAAACTGCTGGATTAATTGAATTATTATTCACTAAATCACCAAATGAATCAATCATAAGTGATAAAGATGAAGAAAATTATATGAATATCATTAAATCAACAAATGCGCTCTATAAACGCTAAGATCCTGATGGTAGTCTCATGATGGATAAGAGTTTGAAATATAAACAATATATTGAAAAAAATATAAAACAGAAATCTGGAAGAGCACTACCTTACTATAAAATAGCTAAAAGAAGAAGTAAACCCTTGGATTATGTATACTGGGATGATCCCAATGAACTTGTTGATCGCTTACGATTACTTTTAGCATCTCAATCTGCAGGCAACCTAATTCATACAAATGAAATAATTTCGATTATCGAAGAACTACGTGAAGCAAAAATTAAATATTAACAATGATTTCATAAAGTTTATCATTTATACCGCGAAAGTTGAAGTAACAAGATGAGTGTTGATATGTTTGGACGAAAGTTAGTGAGAAATAATGCAAAATCAGATCGTGGACCTCCTGGTTATGGTTTCAAGATTACATCCGATGGATAATATGATATGGATGACAACAGACTATGTAACATTGCAGATCCTTTGCATGATAATGATGCCGTACTTACGAAGATTGTAAAAAGTAACATACGAAAAGAAATTGATCGACTTGAATCAAACTTTATTTATTTCACGTCATGATATTATTGAATGCAATGATCTTATAACAAATTATAAAATGAATATACGTAACACAGTCAATAGTTACCGTGAAAATATGGAAAGAGAACTATCTAAACAGATAAATCACATTTCTAAACTGACTTCTGAACTAGCTGCAGTAAATGAAGCATCTAAAAATAATACTAAAACATTAAACGATTTCAGAACAAATATTATTGAAAATAATATTAAGAAACTATTAGAATCTGTTAACAAATAATTATGATGAAAGCAGTAATAGTTGATGAATTACATAAGTCTGCCTGTGTCAATTATAAACGTCGTCATGTTGAAATGAGAGGATTAGATGAAACATGGCAAGCTGATCTTGTTGATATGTCAGCTTATGCAAATAATGGTTTCAAATATCTGCTAACTGTAATTGATATTTTCTCAAAATACGCATGGGTAGTACCATTGAAAACAAAAAATGGGAAAGATGTTACAAAACAATGGAATCTATCATAAAAACTTCGCGTAAACCTGAAAAATTACATGTTGATCGTGGTAAATAATTTTATAATCAAGCATTTAAGATGCTCATGAAACATTATAATATTGAATTATATTCAACATTCACAAACTTGAAAGCTTCAATATGTGAACGTTTCAATCGTACACTTAAGAATAAAATGTGGAAACAATTCAGTCTTCAAGGAACATATAAATCGATTGATATATTGTCAAATCTTATAGATGAATATAATATATACAAAACATAGAACAATAAAAATGGGACCTAAGGATGTTACAAAGGAAAATGAAAAATTGTTACTTCATACAGTATATAAATCTCATCAAATAGTTATAAAGCAGCGATATAAGTTTGAAATTGGTGATACGGTTCGAGTAAGCAAATATAACCATATATTTGAAAATGGATATACACCAAATTGGACAACAGAAATATTCACAATCGAAGTTGTGAAAAATACTACTCCGCCAACATATAAACTAATTGATATTCATAATGAACCAATCATGGGATGCTTGTATGAAGAAGAGCTTAGCAAAGTAAAATATCCTGACGTTCATCTTATAGAAAAAGTATTACGAAAACAAGGAAATAAATGTTATGTAAAATGGTTAGGATTTGATAATTCACATAATATTTGGATAAATGAAAAGGATTTGTAATAAAATAAAATATTTTCAAATATATACATGTTTATTTATTCAAACCATATCATCACAATTATTTTGATTAACTAAATTCTTATAACCACATGGTATAGTATCTGTTGTTTGATGAGAAATTATTATTTTATAATCTTCCCAACTTAAAGCTAATTTTCTTCGCGCTATTGTATTAATTTCGTGTTTTTCACTTCTAATTAAATATTGATTTACAAATAAATTATTATGATCAAATAGACATTGTTTATAATCATCGAATGTAATCTTTTTCAATGATGATACTTTAATACCTTTTGCCTTTTTATGATCATGATAATTATTCAATACTTTGAATGAATATACTTTCGCACGTCGTCCTATAAATTCAGTCATTGATTTCCCATTATTCTCATCTTTCATTAAACCTAATACTTTCTTATTCATCAATGGCATATCATAAATATTATTTTGTGAATAATCACTCGTATCGAACTTGTGAATATCACGTTTCATGATTTCGTACACATCGGATGTGATTAAATGACAGATGAGACTATCAGTATCTGTATACATTAATTTAGATTGTTGATTTGAAAACATTTTTTCAATATATTCATAATGAGAATCGTAAATAAATATTTTTGATATATCTCAAATAGAATATCCAACAAATATAGGTTTATTAAACTCAACTTTAACACGATTCAATTCAATAATTACCATATCTTCGTCGAAAATGGTGCAGCTATGAAAATTTGGTCTTGCGATTAGTACTCGTGCACCGCACCTTCCATCCCACTTTGTTACCAATCTAACCTCTTTATGTTTCCTCACATTCTCCATTGTTTTACCATACACTGAGTTGATCATCAATTTGAAGAATCCTTCCTGGAATTCATTCTTTGTTTTTTTTCTTGAATCAGTGTTCAAATCAATATATGGTCTCAACCAACGTGATTGTTCTAACTTGAGAATTCGATGAATTTTATTAATCTTCATACCCAAAGTCAAGCATTATTTCAAATTTTTGTAATGAATTACATACTTTTCTTTGGGTACAGGAGTTGTCATCAGTTTGTAACGTTCTTCCGTCCGACTGTCGGATGACAGATATACTCGGTGATTATGCCACTTAGACTCAGCCGACTTCCCGGGTTCGTAACGGGGTGAGGGTGAAAGAAACGTTTGACAAATTTACGAATATCGTTTAGAATCCTCCCTGATGGTATGGAGAATACGTTTATTTATGCCAGCAATGCCGTTTCGTACAATGTTTCGGTAAAGTTTGGTCGGATGGCGTCGTACAATATTTCTTCACGCCGTAATTTATTTTATGACACGAAACGAATCTCAATATACTTATACTATTATATAATATACCCGATACGCGTACAATACTTCAAGCGATATGTTTGTCGACAGTGAGAGGTACCAGGGACACCTCAGCTTAGTGCCAGCTGTCAGTGTCACGGGCAGGAATACTAGGACGGGCAGAGGTGCTTCAGCTTAGTGCCAGCTGGCGGCACATGGGATCAGGATGGAGTGTTATCTCCGCCTGCGGCGAGCGAAAGATATCCCGGCAGGAAAACAGGAGCGATTTCTCAGCTTAGTGCCAGCCGTCAGAATCGTACGGGTACACGTGCTGCCGTCTACTGCGGTCAGCGAACACGTGGCGAATACGGGAAGGTACGGGACAACGTGAGAATACGGCGTCCTCACGGTGAAATCGATGAAAGCTAGCTCTGAGAAGAGCTATTGGTTTACAGTTCTGAAAAGAACTATTTGGTATAGTCGATGAATCGGCGATGGAGCTCTCAGAAGAACTATTTTCCCACGTCGAAACTTCACTCTGGAGACTGGTCGCTGGACTGGTGTTGCTCGAAGCCGAGCAACCGATGAACTGTGTTTTGCGTGCTCGTGCGGCGGCTTATGTAGTCACGGCAGGCCTCTCCTACTCCGCGGCGTACGTGGCGAACGGGCGGACTGCGCATCCCCCACCGGCTTCGCAGCGCACAGTAGGAGACACGGTCCTAGTGTAGTGGTGGGACTCCCGAGTTCCCCCACCCGGTCGTTCGGTAGGTCTCGGACCCGGGTTCGAATCCCGACCGCCATACTTTTTTTTCCTCCCATTTACTCAAATATAAATAAAATAAAATAGAATTAAAATATAATTGTGTCCCTCGATAGCATTTGCCGGTACCAGAGCATTATTTCTCTGGCACAAACCAGCCATGGGGATTTTACTGTACGTGTGCGACCTAGGTCGTCACACCGGATTCTTTCTTTGCGTAAAAAAAAAAAAAAATAAAAGAGACTAAGTTAGAGTATGCTCAAGCAAAATAATAAAAAAAAAAGACTATGCCCATATATTAATTGTTCGACTAGCATGGATCTTGATAAAGGGCCGACTAGATCTATGGCTACACACTCCCACGGTTCGTCTGCTCGTGTTTTGCTCATTTGACCAGCGGTTTTGGTTTGTTGCGGTTTAAAACGTTGACATGTTTCGCAAGTACGGACGTATCGTGCAATCTCTTGGTTCATGCTCGGCCAAAAGGAGTTAGATGAGACACGCGCTATTGTCTTTGCGCTACCCATATGACCAGCTATGGCTTGATCGTGGTTTTCCGTGAGAATGACTTCACGATGCTCTTTTGGCACGCACAATTTCCAACGCGGTTCATTGTGCGCAAAATCTAATCGATGATACAAATGTCGGTATAGCCGTCCGTCTTCAATTTGATAATCTGGGTACTCGTCCGGATGCTCGTGTATTAGAGGCAACGTATCATTATACCAGCTATCTGCTGAATCTAATGTACATATATTTCGTCCTGGTCGTCGGTATTTGGTTGAGTCTCATCTGGGCTACGAGATAGTGCGTCGGCTAGTACGTTCTGGCTTCCTTTTCTATATTTGATGTCGAAATCAATTTGCTGCAGGTAAATACTCCAACGTGCAACGCAGCCGGCGGGGCTTTGTAGGTTTCTTGACCATTTCAACGGTTGATGGTCGGTTATTACCGTAAATGTGTACCCCTCGAGATACATACGCATCTTTTGTATTCCCCATACGACAGAGAGGCATTCCTTCTCGGTTGTGGAATAATTTTTCTCTGCATCGTTCAACGTTCGACTTGCGTACGCAATAGCACTTTCGCCATTTGCAGTGTCTTGCGTCAACACGGCGCCTAAACCCTCGTTACTAGCGTCGGTCTGTAACACGAAAGGCTTCGTAAAGTCCGGTGAACTTAATATCGGTGCTGACATTAACTGTTCTTTCAAGGTTTGGAATGCTTCTACTTGTACGCTACCCCAATGCCAGGCATGTTTCTTTCCCAAAAGTTGCGTTAATGATTTCGTGATACTAGCGCAGTCTGGAATGAATCGACGATACCACGAAACCATGCCGATGAATCACCTCACATCTTCAACGTTTAGTAGTGTTTTTATTTCCGTGATAGCCAGCGCACAGTGGGAGACACGGTCCTGGTGTAGTAGTGGGACTCCCGAGTTCCCCCACCCGGTCGGTCGGTAGATCTCGGACCCGGGTTCGAATCCCGACCGCTATACCTTTCCGAAGTGAAACTTCTTAATCGACTTCGGGAGCGTTAAACGTTAAATTTGTGACGTCACAAAACCACTATATATCTAAATATGTAATTTGTGATGTCACAAAATCACAATATATATATATATGTTTATGGTTCGACATATTCCGGGACCGATATACATCAATTATACATTAGTATACATTAATATACATCAACATTTTATCACATATTCTGCAAAAAATTTTCATTTGTATAGTTAATTAACGGAGATATAATGAAATTTAACTTTTTTTTATGGAGTGACACATCTCAGGACCATTTGAAAAAATATATTCAATTCATTTTGTTTGATATACATATCATAAAATGCAATATACATCAATTCATGATCATCATACAGATTACATTCAATGATTAATTGTGCTTTGTGAATATTAGTTTGAACAAAACACACAAAAAAAAAATTATCTATGTATAGTTATATACTGGGACCGTGCAATTTTCAAGTTCTGAAATCATTGCCATGTATAATATTATATTACTTGCAATCTTGATTATTAGCAAGAATAATTTTTTTTCAGAAATAACTGCTCGAACAGATTTTTTATGGATGGAAGTGGTTTTTGTTTTTTTTGCATAGATTTCCTTATCATCAAAATCACAATGTTTACGAGTTGTAACTAAGTTCATATAATGCTCATTTTCACCTTCATATCCCTATTAGATAATTCATAGTCGAATAACCAAAAATGACGATTAATTAACATTTCTTCCGTGTTTATTTCATGCTTAATGTCTCTTGAACGATATAAGAAAATGTACCTAAAAGTTCAGAAAGTTCTAATTGCAATGAAAGCGTTGTCTTACTTCGATTGAATATTATTATCATTCATGCAACGTTACATACGAGGACTGGTCCTGCTTCATATCATTACATCAAATGTATCGGTCTCCGTAATCGAAGCAATAAGTTCGATGTAATGCGATGAAAATCAACTGTTGATGATAACAATAATGCCTTTTTCTCATCATTCATTCCATGCTTCACATAGATTAAATGAAAATGAACGAAGAAAGCCTAAATTGATTATTCTCTTATCCATTGCCGAACATAATAAACGGCAACAATGTTACTTGGCAACATTTCGCGTGAAAAATTTCGAATTGCTGCAATCCATACGAAGCTGTCAAATAAATGTTCGTTTCATTCCGTATATTCTGCGATTACTGAGTCCAACAATGAATACAAATATATTAATTACACGAAAAACAATTATGTTATTTCATATCACATCCATTTCACATAAATGTATATATATATATATGTAAGATTTTCATTTGTCTAGCATCTGCCGGTAAACGATAACCGACAGAGTTGCGGGGAGTTGAACATCTCTCATGCCCCAATAGCCAAGTGCATGCACCGATCGTGCACGGTGCATGCACCTAGTGCACTAGGATCACGCACAGTGCACCTTAGGTGCCTACCTCGTGTGGTAGCACCTAAGTGGAATCCGAATTTTAGCATAATGTAGACATGAGTCGCAAAACTTGAGAAATATATAAAAAATATATATATTGTAAAATGTACGTCATATGGAAACAGTGATATGGCGTCAAATATTGGGGAATTTCACATGATTTTGGCTTATTATATAACGTGAAATACTGTGGTCTCACAATAGTTATAACTTGTGACAGCATGGAGTGGAATTTCGTGGAATGCACCAAATGCTATTGGGGTATATGCATGGTCCCCGATAGCCTTCGGAGCACTCCACGGAAGGCCAAATCGTGCTGCCACAAAATATGAGGATTGTGAAGGCCACAGTATTTCACGTTATGTAATAAGCCAAAATCAAGTGAACTTCCCCGATGAGGGGGATCGACTAGTGGTGGTAGTGGTGGCGGTAGTGGTAGTGGTAATAGTAGTAGTGGTAGTGGTGATAGTCGTAGAGGTAGTAGTAGTAGTGGCGGTAGTGGTCGTAGTGGTAGTGGTGGTTATCCCTGGTAGAAGCGGGGATCAGTCGCATAGATGACTGGTCACTTATTGCGCCAGGGTAGATGAGAACGAAGGTGTGGCACGATGCTGGTGGACGAGGCACCAGTGTCGATGTCACGAAAAGTCGACGAAGGAAGTTCCTGAGTTGATTATATTTTGATTATAAAGACTGCATGTGTAGGGTGGCCTCCGAAGGATTGATTATCCACATATTGTGTGGGTCAAAGGGGGTTTGAAGAACTATCCTCATATGCAGCCTCAGGTACCGATGAAGCCCGGTACGGTGGGACGATCACTCGTCCTACCGCAACCGGGCTTTTCTCGTTAAGGCTTATTTTCATATATTTTTGATTATCAGGGTCCCGGTCCTGCACGCGTTCCGTGTGTAGGGCACGAGTAAGGACCAAGAGGCGACCGAAGCTCCGCTGATAATTTGGCACCATGGGAGATTCGATTTATGAGAGCCCCTCCGTCACTTCGGTGGCGGGGATGATCGATCTAATTGGGTTGGACTCGTGGTGGCAGTGGTTATCTCAACCGAGTAGTCTCGGGGGAGGTTGCCTAGCACTACATGCAATCTCATAAGAAATGGGAAGGACTGTGGAGCCAGGCCTCGAATGTCAATGTGAAGAAGTTCGGTCGGGTCTGCGACGAAACAGCATTCTTTCGGCTGGAAAGAACAAAATGGGGGCATACTGCAGCTTTCGAGCGGAGTCCAATGCCTTTATGGGCGAATATATACTCTTTCGCAACAATGTTCAGTGGTAGTGGTGGTAATGATGGTAGTGGTAGTGGTAGTGGTGGTAGTAGTGGTAGTGGTAGTAGTACTAGTGGCAGTAGTGGTAGTAGTGGTAGTGGCGGTAGTGGTAATAGTAGTGGCGGTAGTGGTTGTGGCGGTAGTGGCAGTGGTGGTAGTGGTGATAGTGGTAGTGGCGGTAGAGAGGATCCAAAAAGGATCCAAGAGGATCCAAGAGAATCCAAAAGGATCCAAAAGGATCCAAAATGATCCAAAAGGATCCAAGAGGATCCAAAAAAAAATCCAAGGATCCAAGAGGATCCGAAAAAGGATCCAAGGATTCAAGACGATCCAAAAAAGGATTCAAGGATCCAAAAAAAGATCCAAGGATCCAAGAAAGAATCTAAGAGGATCCAAGGATCCAAGAGGATCCAAAAGGATCCAAAAAAGGACCCAAGGATCCAAGAGGATCCAAGACGATCCAAAAAAAGATCCAAGAATCCAAGAGGATCCAAAAAAGGATTCGAAAGGATCCAAGAAAGGATCCAAGGATCCAAGAAAGGATCGAAGGATCCAAGAAAGGATCCAAGGATCAAAGAAAGGATCCAAGGATCCAAGAAAGGATCCAAGAATCCAAGAAAGGATCCAAGACTCCAAGAAAGGATCTAAGGATCCAAGAAAGGATCCAAAAGGATTCAAGAGGATCCAAGAGGATCTAAGAGGATCCGAGGATGCAAAAATGGATTTAAAAAAAACATCTCTTTGATATTTTGATCTTTTCCTTGAATATTAATGAAATCCACATGATTTTGACATATTACACGACGTGAAATATTGTGGCCTCATAATAGTTATAACTTGTAACAGTACGGAATGGAATTTCGTGGTGCTCACCAAAGGCTATTCGGGTGTATCGAAATTTTATTTTGCTATTAGAAAAGAAAAAACTTGAGCAACAGTTGAATGAATAATATATTGGAATTGTATTCGCAAGGTATTATGGACTCTGCTTGGTTCTAAGTAGCTTGATATCAGTGGTACATAAAAAAAAACCTTGAATTCAGTTATGATTCTTCCTTATTCGAATAGGTCAATATCCTCAAAATTTTCATGATATATAAATAGTATATCATAAAATAATTGATTGAGATTCAAAGCACATATTAGGCCATTAAGTTTACGTTAGATGTACATCAGAATTCAATCTGTACAGAGTTCAAATACAATACTTACATTCATTTAAAGCATACAATTAAATGAAAACATTCGTTATTATCTGCAATGTAACGATACATACGAAGACCAATACCTTGGATGTAACGATAAAAAATAGAACCGGTCCTTATTTGTATCAATACATAAAATGTATTGGTCCTTGTATGTATCTTTACACCAATGTACAAACAGTTGGCGTGTTCATAACATAAAATGACATTCAAGGTCGATACATATGATATATTGATAAAAACGAGGACCGGACCTAGTAAATTCTGATTATTATAGAAAAATACCGGGTCGGTACTACTATGTACCAAATGTCCCAGTAAGTGCTGTTGCGTCTCTGAAATGGTCCTAGCATGTGTCGAATCATAAACATATATATACATTGTGATTTTGTAACGTCACAAAATATATATATATACAACATATAATAATAAATATATATATTTTTATGATTCGACACATACTAGGACCATTTCAGACACGCAACAGCACTTACTGGGATATTTGGTACATATTAGTTATCATTTAACCATAAAGTTTACACTTCATACACATCAAAATTCAATCTGCATAGAATTCAAATTTGATACCCACATCTATATGAAATATACAATTGTATGCAAAAGTCGTTATTGTATGCAATGTAACGATACATACGAAGACCAATATCTTTGATGTGATGGTATTAACTAGGACCGGTCTTCATTTGTATCATTACATCGAAGATGTCGGTCCTCGTTCGTATCTTCACATCAATGTATATCCAATTGTATCAATATGACGTAAAGATACATATGAAGACCGATATAATTAATGTACAGATACAAAAAAGGACCGGTCCTGCTTTGTATCATTGCATAATTATTTGTACTCCTCATATGTTTTATTACGTCGTTAACAAGAATTTCTCTTCTTTAATTTTATTGTATATTATCTTAATACCATGACAATTTTTGAACAATTTATCATTTCCAAACTGGAATCAATGTAACAAAAGTTGGCATTTTTCACACGCAAGACCTATACCAAGTAACTCTCTATTTTAATCTTTCGATTGTGAGAGCTGAATCTCATGTAAATTTTTAATGAAAAACGATCAAGAAACAGAGAGCAGGTGTTATATAATAGATGGATGTAATATAAAATATGAGATGTATAACCTATTAGTTTTATAAATATTATGAGTTATTGAATGCAGAAATCGTGCGACATCATTCTACATTTGTTAACATTTCAATCGCTGCCTAAACGCATCTGTTTCAGACTGATAATATTTTTCAGATTTGGCTGAAATGCAAATACAAACCCAAAATAAATTGTATTCACGTTGATGAAAAGAGAAGTGCCCCGATGTTCTTTCAAACATGAAGTTACATTTTAGAGTGACATGGGTGTACGACAAACACATAATACATTGAAGATACAATTTGAATTATCATTTGACCATTACTTAACTTAAAACTCATAAAAATCATATTTTGAAATATTACTTGTTCTCTGAATCTAAAATTCATTTATACAGCTGAATATAGTCAATACATGAACATTAACTTACTTAATATTAATCTGCGCATGATTCAGATGCTACAATTAACAATTATTCGAAATGTACAATAAAAGTTAAAAAAAATGACAATGTTGACATAAATGTAACGATACATATGAGGACCAATGTTTCAGATGTAATGATATAAAATAAGACCGGTCCTCGTTTTTATCAATATATCATATGTATCGACCTTGAATGTCATTTTATGTTATGAACACGCCAACTGGCTGTACATTGGTGTGAAGATACATACAAGGACCAATACATTTTATGTATTGATACAAATAAGGACCGGTTCTATTTTTTATCGTTACATCCAAGATATTGTTCGTTGTATGTATCGGTACATTGCAGATAATAACGAATGTTTTCATTTAATCGTATGCTTTGGATGGATGTAAGTATTGTATTTGAACTCTGTACAGATTGAATTCTAAAGTACATTTAACGTAAACTCAATGGCCTAATATGTGTTTTGGATCTCGATCAATTATTTTATGATATATTATTTATATATCATGAAAATTTTAAGGATATTAACCTATTCAAATAAGGAAGAATCATAACTGAATTCAAGGTTTTTTTTCATGTACCACTGATATCAAGCTACTCAGAACCAAACAGAGTCCATAATACCTTGCGAATACAATTCCAATATATTTTTCATTCAACTGTTGCTCAAGTGTTTTCTTTTCTAGTACCAAAATAAAGCTTCAATACACCCGAATATCCTTTGGTGCGCACCACGAAATTCCATTCCGTGCTGTTACAAGTTATAACTATTATGAGGCCACAATATTTCACGTCGTGTAATATGTCAAAATCATGTGAATTTCATTATTATTCAAGGAAAAGATCAAATTATCGAAGAGATTTTTTTTTTTGATTCATTTTTGGATCCTTGGATCCTCTTAGATACTCTTGGATCCTCTTGGATCCTTATTTAGGTCCATTGTTTTTGAACAAATGATCCTTTCTTGGATCCTTGGATCCTTTCTTGAATCCTTGGATCCTTTCTCGGATCCTTGGATCCTTTCTTGGATCCTTGGATCCTTTCTTGGATACCCCGATCCTTTCTTGGACCTTTGGATCCTTTCTTGGACCCTTGGATCCTTTCTTGGATCCTTTCTTGGACCCTTGGATCCTTTCTCGGATCCTTGGATCCTTTCTCGGATCCTTGGATCCTTTCTCGGATCCTTGGATCCTTTCTCGGATCCTTGGATCCTTTCTCGGATCCTTGGATCCTTTCTCGGATCCTTTCTCGGATCCTTGGATCCTTTCTCGGATCCTTGGATCCTTTCTCGGATCCTTGGATCCTTTCTCGGATCCTTGGATCCTTTCTCGGATCCTTGGATCCTTTCTCGGATCCTTGGATCCTTTCTCGGATCCTTGGATCCTTTCTCGGATCCTTGGATCCTTTCTCGGATCCTTGGATCCTTTCTCGGATCCTTGGATCCTTTCTCGGATCCTTGGATCCTTTCTCGGATCCTTGGATCCTTTCTCGGATCCTTGGATCCTTTCTCGGATCCTTGGATCCTTTCTCGGATCCTTGGATCCTTTCTCGGATCCTTGGATCCTTTCTCGGATCCTTGGATCCTTTCTCGGATCCTTGGATCCTTTCTTGGATCCTTGGATCCTTTCTTGCATCCTTGGATCCTTTCTTGGATCCTTGGATCCTTTCTTGGATCCTTGGATCCTTTCTTGGATCCTTGGATCCTTTCTTGGATCCTTGGATCCCTTCTTGGATCCTTGGATCCTTTTTTGGATCCTTGGATCCTTTTTTGGATCCTCTTGGATCCTTTTGGATTCTCTTGGATCCTCTTGGATCCTTTTGTATTCTCTCTACCGCCACTACCACTACCACCACTGCCACTACCGCCACTGCCACTACCACTACCGCCACTACCATTACCACTACCGCCACTACCACTACGGCCACTACCACTACCGCCACTACCACTACCACTACCGCCACTACCACTACAACCACTACCACTACCGCCACTACCACTACAACCACTACTACTACTACCACTACCGCCACTACCACTACCACCACTACCGCCACTACCACTACCGCCACTACCACTACTACCACTACCACTACCACTACCACTACCACTACCACTACCACTACTACCACTACCACTACCGATACTACCACTACCACCACTACCACTACCGCCACTACTACTGCTACCACTACCACTATTACCACCACTTTCACTACCACTACCATTACTACTACCACTACCACTACCACTACCACTACCACTACTATCACTACCGCCACTTCTACTACTACCTTCACCACTACCACTACCACTATTACTACTACCACTACCACCACTACTCGATCCCCCTAATCGGGGAAGCTCACTTGATTTTGGCTTATTACATAACGTGAAATACTGTGGCCTCACAATCGTCATAACTTGTGGCAGCACGAAGTGGCATTTCGTGGAGTGCACCGAAGGCTATCGGGGACCATGCATAATACCCCAATAGCATTTGGTGGCAGTACAACAACACTACTCTTCAGATCTCTACTTTTCATGTGAATTACGTGAAAAATCAGAAATACAAATTTGGGGAGTGCAGGTGAGAAAGTAGAGTAGAGGTATTCGGGAGTATGTTGATTTCAAAGTGATAATATGAGTTCAGACTTAGGCTGGAATCTTGAAAAGTAGAGATCTGAAGAGTAGTGTTGTTATACTGCCCATTTGGTGCATTACACAATATTTGACGCCATATCACAGCATCACAACCAATCGACATGACTGCAACCCGCCAAATCATGTCCTCGTTTTATTCTTTTCTGTATTCTAATTGGTGAATTCAGCAACTAATACTGATGAATATAAAATAGAATTATGAAATGTCTTGAGATGGAATAGATAATCATATATGACATAAAATGATTATTCGTTCCATCATTATTTATTCCATCGAAATCGATCCCCCCGGATCTCCCTGGATCCCCCCGGATCTCCCTGGATCCCCCCGAATCACCCTGGAATGTTGACAAAAATATTAATCGAGGTCCTCCCGGATATGGATTCAATGTCACCACTGATGGCCAGTATGACATGGAGAATAAAAGATTATGTAATGTGGCTAGTCCTGAAGATGCCAATGATGTAGTACCATATGGAACTATGATGACTACTATCAATCTTGAACTTGAACAAATTCAACAGAGTATATCATCTATACGTAATAATGTTGATGTTCAAAGAAAGAATGTATCAACTATGCACAATAATTTTGATATTCAGAAAAAAAATATTGCATCTATACGCCATGATATTGATGTTCAAAGAGATGATTTTCAATGATACCACGGAAAAGAGGAAGACTTTCGAAAAAAAAAATGAATCTAACAGATATACACAATAATATTGGTGTTCAAAAATTCATAGCAATATTATGGAATAACAGTCGTCTTCAAGCATCATTTTACACCCAACAGTTGAACAAATAAGAGCAGGAGCACAATGATTGACAAAAACTTGGACACGATAGTAAACAGAAAGGTGGCATTGGTGGAAGAGCTGCATAAACCTGCTCGTGTATATTACGTCCAACGTCATGTTGATATGAGAGGATTGGATGAGACTTGGCAAGCAGATCTCGTTCATATGACAGCCTATGCAGCGAAAAATAATGGCTACAAGCACCTGCTAACAGTGATTGATATATTCTCAAAGTTTGCTTGGGCCATACCTTCAAAGACTAAAAATGAAAAAGATGTTACAAATGCAATGAAATCCATCTTGAATACTGGACAGACACCGGAAAAATTACATGTTGATCGAGGCGAGGAATTTTACAACAAAGATTTCAAATTACTCATGAAACAATATAATATTGAATTGTATTCGACATTTAGCAATTTAAAAGCTTCAATATGTGAACGTTTTAATCGTTCCCTGAAGGATAAAATGTGGAAACAATTCAGTCTTCGTGGAACATACAAGTGGATTGGCATAATATCTGATTTAGTTGCTGAATACAATGATACCATGCATCGAACGATCGAAATGAAACCTCGTGAAGTTTAAACGATGAATGAAAAAATTCTTCTTCGAACTGTATACAAGCATCATCATGTTGTGGAAAAGCAGTGACTTAGTGACTTGAATTCAAAATCAGTGATAAAGTTCGAATAACCAAATATAAACATTTATTCGAGAAGGGGTATACACCAATCTGGACAACTGAAATATTTACCATCGCCGAAGTGCTGAATACCACTTCACCAACATATAAACTCATTGATTACCAGGATCAACGAATCAGTGGATATTTCTATGAAGAAGAGCTCAGCAAAATAAAATCTCAAGATACCTATCTTGTGGAAAAGGTTATACGTAAACGTGGAAATAAATATTATGTTAAATGGTTGAAATTTGATAATTTACATAATAGTTGGATGAATGAAGTAGACATGTAAATTGGTAAAAAGTTTTTTTTATTCCATCCTCTATACCAATATAAATTATAGCAATATCTCATTCTATTACATTTCCACATCATCAACATTATCGTGGAGTTTTCGATAGCCCCACGGTAAAGTATCGGTTGTTTGTTGTGATACAATTCGTTTGTCATCTATCCAACTCAGTGCCAACTTTCGTTGTTGTATTGTACAGACTTCATGTTTCTTACTTCTAATCAAATATTGATCAACAATTGAATTTTCATGATTGAAAAGGCATTGTTTATAATCATTAAAAGTTATTTGGCGCAATGATGACCCTTTAATACCTTCAGCTTTCTTTTTATCACTATTATCACCTAATATTTTGAACGTGTATAATTTTGCACGTAGCCCAACAAACTCAGTCATATTTTTACCGTTATTTCCATCTTTCATTGAACCAATCACTTTTTTATTCATTAATGGTATATCATATTCATTATCAGGTGGATAATCGCTTGTATCAAATTTGTAGATATCACGTTTTATAATCGCATATACGTCTGGTACAGTTAAATAATACAATAGACTGTCTGTATCGGTGTACATCAATTTTGATTGATTGTGTGGGAATGTTTTCTTTACATAGTTATAATGGAAGTCATATATGAATATTTTGGATACATCAAGAATACAGTATCCTATGTATATTGGTTTATTGAATGTAATTTTGACACGATTCATTTCAATTATTACCATATCATCATCGAAGATAGTGCAACTATGGAAGTTTGGTTTGGCAATGAGTTATCTTGCATCATATTTCCCTCCGCATTGTGTCACCAATTCAACATCTTTATGTTTTCTAACATTCTCCATGGTCTTACCAAATACAGCATTATTCATTAATTTGTTGAAATTCTTTTCAAACTCATTTTGTGACTTTTTCCGCAAATCTGTATAGAAGTCTATATATTTTTTCAGTCATGGAGATTGTTAGAATTTGAAAACTCTATGGATATTAACAACTTTCATTACCAAGCTTAAACATTGCTTCAAATTTCTGTAGTGAATAATATATTTTTCTTTTGGGTGGAGCGTTGTTACTAATTTAGAATTCTTTCCTGTTGGCGATATAAAGTGCTGAGGACACAATGGTAAATCTCGATGTGAATTATGAAGTTCTTCCGTATAATCTAGATCCACTTCAAAGATGTATCCAGTTGATGAGTCATCTGGAATACTGCAAATATCATCAATAGCCATGTTTTTTTCCCACGCAAATCCACCTAATGGTAAATATTCACACATAGCTGCGCCGTATAAATTATTTACATCAAAATACATTTACATCTTATACCTTTCTCGATGAACAATAGCATTTATGGATCAGTAAAAAGTTCCAACTGCACATTAGTATACTTGAGCATTGCATCAAAAGCCAATCCTGGAGCAGTATAATAATGCAAAGGATCCAAATTATATAACGAGAAGCAGTTACGTCTGAAATTTTCAAATATATCTGCCAAAGGTAATATACATCAGTCTTCAGATATAGATCTGAGTATTCACCCAATATATTGATGTTAAATTTATCCCAAACTTCTTGTGCATGTTCATAAGTTTCATTTGAAATATCATCATTATTTAATTTCGAGTAGAATTTATCTTTCTTCGGTAATTGTTGTTCATCAAGTTTTGCACAATTGTCAATGTACTCGTAAGGGAAAACACCCTTTCCTGTGACTAACCTGAATTGCTCAGTATCCTTATAAACATATCGTGTAATTAATTTATCACCATCCCTCAAATATGATGATAATTTATCAATACTGCTAGCCATAAATCGTAAAGAATCCATAAAACGAAGAGTTATTCTTGTATTTGTAACTTGTTTACTGAAAGATATATATTTTTCTTTGTTTATTGGTAAAAGTGATATTGATCCCTTAAAACACGTTGCCAAAGATTTTATTATAAAATGTGAAGTGTATCCAGACAAATTATGAAACACAATAGGAATATAAAATGGTAATTGATGGCTCAAGTTGCAGCTTTCATGTGCAGCACCACGATAATTGCCCGTTAAATGGCAATGATCATGATGTTTCTTATCACTTAGACTGAATGGTTTTTCACAAATGTGACAAACTGAAGCGTTGGTAAATTCATTTTTTTCATCGGCTGTTGATGGTTTCATGTGTATTATTTTTGAGTAAATTTGGTTGATCTGCTGTGCTAAAACATTGTTTGTCGACAAACCATTCCATACAATTGGCATCTCGCATCAATTCAAATTTACACAATGAATTGTCATAGGAGCAGTGTAAATAATAGGCTATGCTGTGTGGAATATGTTTTTGCTGTGCGTTTGTGGTTGGCTCCAAGATACACTCAAGATCAGCATAAACGACAAATGGTACAGCCTCTTTAAATTTGTAACTGCTGAATGATGATAGATTGTTTTCTTCATTCGGTAATATCACTCTTGCGATTTTATTCATATTGATGCAATCTTGTCGATGATTTTCATAAGAATATTGAAATTGAAAGTGACACAAACATCGATCACAAATGAACGAATGTGTTTCATGTTTGGATATTTGCATTGATACTAAACGTGATAGATTTCGAATTAATGCAAAATGATATACTTTTTCTGAATCATTATTATCAATTTCAATATCACTTGCAATCATAAGCAAGTGAATTGATGACTTATTATTCGTATTGACATGTTTACTTATATAATATGGAACAATTTCACTTTTCTGTTTATTAAAATCGCATTCAATATCGTAAACATTTATCGACAAATTATTCATTGCCTCGAATTTATTAATATCACGTAACGCAAATGGAACAATGAAAAAAACATAGTCCCTCGTAGTTTAGGTTCACTTCACTGAAATGTGGATAAGATGACGTTCTGTCTACCTTTCGGGTAGCTGGATAAAGTGCTTTTGTCACTGCCCACAAGAAACAAAATTCATCGTCATTCTTGATGTTCACAACGGCTTTCTTTAATTTAATGTCACTTGGCAGATCTACCGATGTTGATAATCCATCTTTTAATGGGATGCATTGATTGATATTCATCATTAAATTAATTATCTCAAACATTGTCCATCCAGAATCACCCTCTTCAAACTCTTCCGTTTTTTCCAAAAGGCGTTCACTAACATTTTCAATGAACCACCTATTCATGTTAGTTGATGGGAAAATTGGTGTATTTTTCTATTAAAATATTTAATTTCTTCAATTGATTCACCATTCTTAATTCTTTTATAACGACATGCCAATACAACATTCAATTTAACATTTCCATCATTTTGCAATATTGCTTTCACTTTATCGATCATCATTTGTTTGGTGTCCGATAAAAATGCTGATAAATCTTTGTGCTGTAGATTTGTCATGATGCTAGATTTGATTCGACTATTGAATGCCGTTTCAGCGTCATCCCATTGAATACGATTATCATTGATTCCAATATTACCACCGACGATATTGGCCTGGCGGCAGTTCCGTTGATGCTCGCGGAATTTTACACTTAATGATTTGAGATGCGCTATAGTTGTCAATATGTGAGATTTCTCAGCCGCAGTCAGGTGTGCTGTCATCAAAAGTCTATTTAAATACTGAATATTTTCATTACTGATTCGTTCCCAGGTGGTAATCAACGAATTATTTGATGTATCAGAATCAATTGTGAGAAGTGCTTCATATGCACTTTTCATCGAATTGATGAGATTCTTGGAAATCTTCTTATCATACATTTTTCACTAATACTTTTTCTCGAATGAGCTATCATATACTCGCACAAAAACTGCAAGTAGAATGATATTTCGACTTTAATCACTTTCACTATTTATACAAGAGCAAAATGCAAAGAATGGAGATTTGAAGGTTACATATCATTGAAGAACTTGTAGCCGCTTTTTCCGTGGAAAACCTGAAGCGTGGTAATCTGAAACCCCCCTTTTGATGACATAGCAGTCATTGAATATGAACATTACGTTATCAGTAAATATACATATATATTATGCCCAATCATGAAGCAACGATATCCATCCCTAAACATGTTCGAGCCAATCATAATTCAAGGTTAAAGCGGTCAACCATCATCAAAAAACGTTTAGCCGCTTTTTTCTTGGAAATAAACAAAACCCTTAGTAACATGATACCCTCAATGATATGAGTCATTTAATATGAACAACATCAAAGGACTTGTCGCCGCTTTTATTCATGGAAATGAACAAAACCCTTAGTAAAACGACACCCTTATTGATATGATTCATTAAATATAAACATCATCGAAGGATTTGTCACCGTTTTTTCCCTGTAAATCGTTTTCTAATATCAAGATATGAGTTATTAGTAACAAACATCAGAGGACTTGTCACCATTTTTTCCTGGAAATTCAAATCATTGCCTGTTTAAAATATGAGTCATCTTCTCGCATGTAACTATGAGTAATAGGGGGGAGATAGGCACTATATATAAAGGAGAGAAAATATTATATGACAGCATTAAGTTTTCAATTCTGAACAGAGAAATCACGTCGTTGCATGTTCATTCAGAGGAGGAATATCAATATCATTTTCATTGATAATCTGTGAGCAAAAATGGATTTTTCCAAATTAAATGAAATTAGCTGTTTGAAAAATTTTCTACAAACGAAATCATTGAATGAACTGAAGGATGAATCACGAAATCCAGTGACATCTATGAAAATGGTTAAAACTAAATTTGGCCAAAGCATCATTGCAACTATAAATGATGAAATCACTGTATTTCTACCGAAAAGGATTACTGAATTTTTATTGAAGGATGAACATTTGTACAAACAAATATCAGAAGCAGTAAATAATTCGAAACTTACTCTCCATTATATCGGTGGTAAATACCATGAATGTGAATTTCAGTATGAGAAATAAGAAAAATTAGTCCATTGTAATATTTTTTCAAAATAAAAACAAATAAAATTAAAGGTTTTGCGTTTTTTCATTACTTTAATTCGATAATAAAAAAATTCCTATCCCATTTTTTTTGCTCTTGAATTCATTCACTTCATTGTATTTTATATCGACTTGATTTTGTCCTTAAAAAATTTCATCCTATGCTTAAAAAATTCTCAGGCTCGCAATATATAGTAGTCCCATATAGATATACTAGTAAAGACATATGAATTCTATCAAACAAGTATAACTACTCATTTTTTTCCCTTATTTACTAGCCTCATACCGCGCTATAGATATATGGTATAAAAAAATAATACTTGTGAATAATATTGAATTCTTTATTTTTCAGCACATAATCAGTTATTTTTCTTCTTTACACATTGAACAATCTTTCATTAATGGAATAATTCCTTCAAATTCATCGTTATCAATGGCGATGGGATTATAATGTTCACGGCATCTTCGGTGAGCGATGATATCTTCATCCTTTTGTAAATTTTCCGGTAATTTATTCCAAATTCTATCAATTTTCGTTGATGCAAATTTTATAATGAATTCTTTCATGTAATATGCGATGTCTTGTGGTCTCATATCTTCAATTCCCTCCTACAGTTGATAATATAGCTCCAATGATCTGCCAATCGATGGATTATGAATTTGTGTCTGTTTTTCTATCCAACATTTTAATTGTTTAACATTTTCAAGAGCACAATGATATATAAAATTAGATTTCCTATATTCATGATAGTGACAGCTAGTTATTTCGATAATCTTCATTGATGGACAACCCAAATTTTCCAGATTGATAATTATTTTTGACCCTCTGATAATGTCAGAGAGCCATTGTTTCTCCTCCGATCCTTTAATATAGATGTAAGTCACATCTTCCAGAATGATATCGAGAACATCGTTGAGTTTGTTGTATGGAATATCTCCAGCATCCCACGAAATCCCAATATAATTACGCATTACCCATAAATTCATTGTTTTGTAGTGTTTTGGTAATTCATCCCATTTGGATGGTAATTTGAATAGCATTCTTGTTACTCTATGTATATTTCCAGCTGTATCATCGATCGAAATCATTGCTAGTTCTTTCACGCTAAAACGATTAATTGGGCATTTGAAACCCTACACATCCAATATAATTTCCATATTTCTTCACTCACTGTATGCTTCATAAAAAAAAATGACTGAATATCTATGAAGACTTTGATATTCATAATTTTATCCCCCCTTCTATCGATGACGTCATCAACATGTTTTTATGACCGTACATCCTCCCCGCGTAGTTGACCAATGGGGGGTTTTCATTCAACTGTATCAGGAATGAGCAAATAATTAAACTTGTATATTCGTTCAGCAATTATTGATATTTTTTCAAAGTATCCCATCAAGTATATGATACGATCATCATTATCATCATCATAAGCAGCGGTATTGACAACGTCATGAGATTCATCAATGAACCCTTTTTTCTTCTCCAACAGTTCTTGCTTCACTTGTTTCAACACCCTCAGCGATTCGTCTGCACGATATTTCAGTTCATATGTCATTCTTGCGATGGCAGCATCACTTTTTTTGAGACATTCACATTTTGCACAAACTTTTTCTTTGCGACCATTCATTCCAACTTCCTCACGTACTCGTGCGATTCGCATTACACTATCATGAAAATTACATAAATCTCTATGTAATTGAACCGCCTCTAGTGATGGTTTATCACCAAAATTTTTCACTAGTATTTCATTGCAATTGAGTGTGTGTGGTGGCAAAAACTTCAAATATCTCATTTCTTCATAATTAAGATGTTCTATAGTATCCATAATGATATTTTTTCTTGTAGAAAACGTACACAGATGAGAGTAAACTGAATAGCTCGCATGAAAAAATTTTCAAATACTTATATTATGATCCCTTCCAACAATAATATCCCCCATCCCCTCCACTCTTTCCATGATAGCATCACTTGAATGCAGCACTATGTATGAAACAGATCGATAACCCTGACTCACCGGCTGATGGTAAAAACGGATTGAGTCTTGCTTGGAAATACAGCATTATAGTACGAAGCTGATCGATAACCCGACGCACAGACGGATGTTAAAACAGATTGGGCACAGCATGAACATACAGCACTATAGTAGGGATCCGGTCGGTAACCCAGACCTTCCGAGTGATGGTAAAGCAGATTGGGCCCCTCTCCCCCCTATTACACAATAGCTTGGAACAGAACCCCCGATAGTGGCGCTTTTTGCGGTCAAAATGATGCTGTTTGGGCCAGAATCCCCCTTATTTTACTACTCACGACACATCAAATACTTACCATTGAAGCTTTTTCAATACATTCCTGTTTTCATTGTTTCATGGGAAGTTGATTTTGCTCGTCATTGCAGCCGTATTATCGTTTCGATTTTTGCGCAGATTGTAAATTGTAAGCTTCACATTTAGATTGTACTTTAATTTATATGTGTTGCGGATTCAAACTAGTAACTTGGGGAATGATCAATGCATGGCAGCACTTCCCAAGCCACAATACAGTATGCACTATTCGTTGGTGCGAGTGTGAGTGCATCGCCTAGTATGCTAGTGAATATAGCTGTGCAAGCGCGTAACAATACACCACACGCACAGTCACTGACCATCTACGCACACTTGTTGCGCAAAACAGCAGATGCGCAGTGCCCGATTTTGCATTAACACCTGAACTTACTGGCGCACATTCATGCAGCATGCATATTGCAAGGGAACTACTTTTGCTCTCTCTCAAAAAGTAACGTTCAATGTGCATAGACATAGTTTATATGTTCATTTGTGACAATTTATCTTTTCATCATTGTTATTAAGTAAAATTCATCAATAAGAACCAATCAACCAGCTACATCACCTCGAGTAATCACATGGAAACAGAAATCAATACGAGGAATTATCAGATCGATAATTAATCACAGAGAAAATCAATTCGCCGGTCTACGCGATTCACAATCACGTGGAAGGAGTGTATGTGCACCGGTGATATACAGAATTCATCATCTAACCTAACAAAAAGTCAAGTATCACCTTTATGCAAATCAATTTTCAATTTACTCTTCATCAACATCACAAATATTCAGTAAAAATAAACAATTTGTGCTGTGTTTTTCAAGTGATACCATTTAAATAAATCAGAGATTATATTTTTGTATGTAAACGTAACTAAACCACGTGCATTTATTTTCAATACCAAAAATCTTGAGCTACAATCCAGCAAAAATCCAATTAACCAATTTACAGTCCACTTCCTTTATCATTATCATTATCAACTATAATTTTTATCATTTTTTGAACAATTCCATTACAATATGCATAAATGAATAATTAGAAAATTATATACCTTTTTACTTTGGCTCATTAACAACGTAACTTTTTCATTCACCAAAGCTTGGTCATCAGTAATAACTGGTTTACTCTTTCAAAATACCATAAAAATCGATAAATTACTAGATTCATATAGAATGAAATTATATGTGCCACTCGTACTTGATATCATTCATTTGTATACCTTAGAGTTATTGTTATTCCTGTCAGTATTGTTGCTTTCAATGTCACTTGATTCAGAAGCACTTTTCGTACATATTAAAGATGGCCGTGAAAATCTTTTTGATTTCTGTATTTCAAGAGCGTCCCAATCATCAGATATTCCAACTATGAATGCATCTGCGTAATGATTTTCTTTATCATGATAAACACGAAATTTTTTTTTTTATCATAATTATTTGCATCAAAATATCGTATTTCGCTTGCTTGAACTATAGCTTTATAGTCACCTTTAACGAAGGACACTAACACATACATTTTATTTTTGAATTGCCTAAAATAAACAAAACATTATATTGACTCATCAACGTTTTTCAGGTTTAATATGTTAAATAAGTACAAAAAATCTATTTCAAGATTTGTTTCTACTTACCGTATCTTCAAGTATAACGTCGAATTGCAATTCGTGTTATAAACAAATGAAGCCCGCAGAATCTAGATAAAAAGTGAGCTTCTAGTATGTATACTAGTGATGTGCGAGGGCTTGGCGAATGCGCATTGGAAATCTTACAGCGCTTTATACCTATATTAAAGCATGATATGGCACTGCTGCCACCACTCTGACGTTACATGTGTTTAGCGTTATAATTTTCGCCTACGGGCAACAAGTGCGCGGTCAAGGTTAGGTTTGCCATTGTCTGTTCACGACTTTGTTATGTGTGCACGTAACATATAATTTTTGACAAAAGTTATTCGTCCAAATCAGTACATTCGTTTAATGAATTCAATAATTTTTCATTCGCCCAAGTATTTTTTACTCACGTTTGTAATAATATTCACTTGTTCGTTACCAATATATAGATATACGTGCTAAAGTGTGTAAAAATGTGGAGTTCATCAACTGAACATACACATCTTATTAATATCATTTGTTTATTTCATATCATCATAATTATTTCGTGGCAACACCATAATGGCCACGTGGAAAAAATACAATGGTAAGATATTCTGATTTTTTCTCATTGTTGCATATCATCAGTCATATATTATTTATTCACTTTTTAGTCAACACAAACATATAGCCTCCAAATAAATTTTTCACAAGTATATTTAACTCAAAATGATCATTTAGATTTTGCAAATTGGCTGAAATTTTCTCAAAAAAGGAGTGCCACTAAACGTAAGAGATATAAATATAATCTACTTACATGCAATGTAGAAGGAGTGCCGGATAACGTTCACCGCTCGACAATATATAGACGGAAAATAAAGAGTGTTATAGGTAAGCGAATAATAAACTAAATAAAACATAATTATATTCTTAAATAATATAAATGATTTTCTGGTTTTCATTTCCCATTAATATTTATTAATTTTTAATTTTTTGACTTATTATTTCATCTTTTCGCGTCATGATATTTTATCACCTATACGTCTATCACTTTTTCTTCTTATTTTATAATGTTCTTTCTTTTCCAATTTATTACAATCTCACTCTAATGAAAATTTGGACTTCTCTTCCGTTGTACCAGCTTTTTTCAATCATTTCTCCTGTTCCCAAATTTTTGCATCGTGCAACACTACAATTATTATGAAGACAACGAATATTTCGAATCGTCTCATATAGCCTCATATAGCCTTCTTCAGTTAACCTTTTTCTAATTTTTCATACTTGTATTGGCTTCTGTTATATGTAATAACTTGAAGATTTTGGACTTAATAAAGGTGCAGCTGAAAATCAACAGCAATTATGTGTTAATGTCGATGGAGATAATAATAATACACCTAAATACATGGATGATAGTCATGAGGTGTACAAACAATTGAAGGATGAGAGTAATGGAAAAATTCAAAGCAAGGATAATGATATTAACGATGAATTGGCATGCAATACTGATAGCTGTGAAGTATTTGATAACGTATCAGACAATGAAGACATCTCACCAGCAAGAGTTACTGCAGGTCATGAACGACCGTATTGGAATGCACAATGGGATGACTGGATAATGTTCGAAGCATCGAATATTAGTGTCCGAGAAGTATTCTGCATGGTGCAAGCTGTGTCATTACGTTGCCGATTTTTGGATGAAACTAAGCAAATAGTGCTGGAATTCGTTAAAATTTTAGCAGGCGAAAAATTCCAAAGTTTAAATACGAGCAAATATACAATCGCTCAAATTTATAATCCATTCGAGAATATCAAATCATTAATATTCTTTTGTCCAACTTGTGCAACAGTACTGCATGATCCCATATTGAAAAAAGATATTGCCAGCTGTCTATCTGCAATATGCGAAAATTGCTTAGAAAAATATCTGTTGACCACATCTTCTAAAAATTATTTTTTGACTTTAGATTTGGAATATCGAATCCGTTCGCTATTGAAAAACTCAGATATTTTACGCTTAATAAAGAAAAATATTCATGATAATGTGACTGAATTTCATTCGCAAGATATGAATAACCTTTCAGATATTCTCAACAGTAAAAGATATAGAGAGTGTGAATTTATTTCCGAAAAAAATGATGATTTCAATATTGTCTTGACGTTAAATGTGAATATAGACGGTGCGCCAATATTTAATACCAGCAAAAATAGTATATGGCCCATTCAATGCATAATTAATGAGATTCCTGTCGAATTCAGATTCCGACATTTTCTGCTAGCTTCATTATGGCTAGTCGATACTGAGCCTACACCTTCTTTGATGAATGTATATCTAGAAAGCTTTGTGAAACAAGTAAAAAAATAATGAACCCTGGTATCTTTATGATTGATGATCAAGGTAAAACCACAAAATGTAGCGTAAAAATTTTCAGTTTTCCTGCAGATTCACCAGCCAGAGTAATCATTCAGAATAGAATTCAATTCAATGGATATAACGGATACAGCTGGTGCTATATAAAAGGAGTGTACACTGAAGGATCGATGAAATATTTAATAAGTTCACAAGATCCCTCTGATCGAAGCCATCATGAATATTTATTGGATATAGAGAATTATGATAAGACCCATAAAGCTCTTAAAAATCCACACCGACCATCACATAAGGAACGAACTCATGTAATAAACTCTTCCAGAGGTTCGAAGGGGCCATCGATTTTGACATCTCTGCCCTATTATGATTGCGTTTGGGGATTCCCATGTGAATACATGCACGCAATTTTGCTCGGTGTATGTAAGCAACTGTGGGAACAGTGGATGAGCACAAAATCCGATATTCGGTTACATCCGTGGCAAAAGATGATAGTAGAGACCCGTTTAATTTCTATCCAACCGCCTCATGAAATTCATCGCCTTCCCCGATTACTGAAAGACAGAGGAAAGTGGAGCGCTTCAGAATGGAAGTCATGGTTATTATTTTATTGTGTGCCTTGCTTAAATAATGTTTTACCTGAACGAGCGTTACATTCATATATGCTGTTAATTAGAGCCACTCATATTTTGCTTCATACAAATATAAGCCAAGATAATTTGATTCAATGTAAAATTGATTTACTACAATTCGTAGGAGATTGTCAATGCATTTATGGGTGCAGTTTCATGACTTTTAATGTGCATAGTTTGTTGCGCGTAGTCAATAGCGTTGAAAAAAATGGGCCTTTATGGGCAACATCTGCGTTTCCATTTGAATCGAACATCGGAAAAATGAAACAGATGGTGAATGGCCCAAAAGGTGTTGTTCATCAAATTGCCAACCATGTGCTTCAGCTCAATCAGTTCCAGAACACTCTCTCTGCGTTACCGAATGATCGTCATTCATGGAACTATTGCAAGAATATTTTTTATTCCCGTCCCGCATTTACTAACACTTGTCGAACGAATGAAGGAGCGATTCTCATTGGCCGTCGAGAATTCCAGTCACAAGACAATAATAGAATTGAGTACAATCGTTGTTCATATAACAATATAATATATCATGGAACAACGTACATGCGACCAAATAAAAGTAATAATACATATGTACAATTGATAGATGCAATATTTCTTCAAATAGAATACTTTATAATTGGTGAACAAGGTTATTGTCAACTAAACGGGACTCAATTGAAAACTATTCCTTTTCAAGTAGATGCAGTAAAATTAAATCATATTCATGTACTTACTGGTTTTTGTGATCACATATGCTCTGTACCATTGTCAGTTATGAAGTCAAAAATAGTATATGTCCAAGTAGAAAGCATTGAGAATATTGAAAATGGGAGTCGGAAGCAGAGAAATACATCTGTTTAATGCCGAATACCAATGAAGTTCAATAACAAAAGTCACAAAGAGATGAAAACATTATGCAAGATTATAGGATTATATATGCTCATATTAAGACCAAAATCATACCTGACTAAGAATATTCATGTATAAACTATTTTTCTAGATATATTACTTCGTATAAATTTTTGTTACGGGATTCCATCAACGAGTCTTGATTGACCAAACGTTCATAACTCACACAATGAAAAAATTATTAGATATATCGAGAATGTGGTAACAGCTAGGAACTGCGTCAATCGTGTATATTTTTACAAATTAATGTGAACGAAGTAGTAGTATTATTGAAGCGAAGAGGAATTGAAATACTAAACCAAATATTGATGACTGATAAGATGAAGTACAAAAAAGAGCATAGAAAAGAAATATTTTTATATATCGAGAGTGAAACCTGAATAATTCTTTATATATGTTATGTTCAAATAAATGCATAAACAAATAAATGATTCGAAGATTTCCTTATTTACACCTGTAAAATGACTGTATATCATAAATCACTAAAAACGATTCAAGTGGCATAGCCCATTGCTTACCATTCGAGTCAATCAGCATATCCAGATATATTCCCATTTGAAAATATTCTAATAATTCCAAGACCATTTCCTCATTTATTCCTATTGAATGGCTATGGATACTAACCTATTAAGCTGATTCAAGTAGCATAGCCCATTGCTTACTATTCGAGTCAATCAGCATATCCAGATATATTCCTATTTGAAAATATTCCAATAATTCCAAGACCATTTCCTCATTTATTCCTATTGAATGGCTATAGATACTAACCCATTAAAGCCGATTCAAGTGAAATATCCCATTGCTTACCATTCGAGTCAATCAGTATATCCAGTTATATTCCTATTTGAAAATATTCCGATAATTCCGATATTATTTCCTCATTTATTCCTATTGAATATCGATAGCTAATAACCCATTCAAACCTATCTAACCCATTGCTTCCCATTCAAAATCCATTTCTTGTATAAAGAATTCACATTTCAGAATGATTCATTTGTGAAACCGATTCAATCTTATTAATGACTTAATGGGAAGCCCAAATCCCAACCCATTGATTTGATTGAATCCGATTGAATTTCAATCGGAAATGAAACGAATCATATCGGATTCAATGATATTTTTTAAGCAGGGTAATATCAAAATATGAGATATTGAAAACATACATGAGAGAACTTGTCACCGTTTTTTTCCTAGAAATTCAAATCATTTCCTGTTTATAATATGAGTCATCTTCTTGCATATAACTAGGAGTGGTAGGGGGAGATGAGCACTATATATATAAAGGAGCGAAAATATTATATGACACCATTAAGTTTCTGATTCTGAACAGAGAAAGCACGTCGTTGCAGATTCATTCAGCGGAGAAATATCAAGATTTTCATTGATAATCTGTGAGCGAAAATTTATCTTACCAAATTAAATGGAGTTAGCTGTTTGGAAAATTTTCTACCAACAAAATCATTAAATGAACTGAAGGATGAATCACGGAATCCAGTGACATCTGTGTAAACGGTTAAAACTAAATTTGGCTAAAGTTCTATCGAAAACGATTACTGAATTTTTATTGAAGGATGAACATTTGTACAAACAAATATCAGAAGCAGCAAAAAATTTGAAACTCACTCTCCATTATATCGGTGGTCAATACCATCAATGTGAATTTCAGTATGAGGAATGAGAGAAAAAAAATAATCGATTGTAATGTTTTTTCAAAATAAAAACAAAATTATATTAAAGAAACTGTGTTTTTTTTCATAACTTTAATTAGATAATGAAAAGAAAATTCCTATCCCATGTTTTTGCTCTTGAATTCATTCACTCAATTGTATAACTAGAAGTCATTTGAACAACCATCTACCCGGGTAAAGCTCCACATTTGAACTATCATTTGTGAAATCAACGAGACTCGCGTTGTAATACTGATCACACTCCTTAGACCTATAAGTCGAACGCAACGAGTTGTTATTATCTGAACAAATACAAACTATTAGTATTCTTCAGCACTATATCACGCATAAATTTGAGAGATGACACCTGTCCATGGATTAACATTATTGGTAAGAAATTATATTGTCAATATTTACCTTCTCTCATTTAATATACATAATTCACCTCAGGTAACAGAATATTACTTAATTTCCATTCTCTTACTGTTGTGAGTGATCATTTCAAAAGAAAATTATATTCAAAGATGGAATAAAATATTTATGATAAGGAAGTGGACTGTATTTAATAAGGTGAAGGATCGTAGCTCCAGATTTTTGATCAAGAAATAATATGCACGTGGTTGACTCTATGAATTATAAAAATATATGAATTGATTTTATTTTAACACACACAATTAATGACTTTAACACAAAGAATACTGTTGATTTTGATCTGTTCAATATGTTTGATTGTTTCTCTGCCTTTCTAATATTGATTTGATTGACACAGATTGATTTGCACAGTGAAATTCCTTTCGTGGAAAAGATGATGAAATACTTGTATCACTGGTGCACATACACTTTTTCCATGTGGTCGTAAATCACGTAGGCCGGTGAATTGATTATCTCATTGATTAATTATCGATGTGATAACTAATTGTATTGATTTTTCTCTATGTTCGATTAGAAGTGGCGGTGTAGCTGGTTGATTGGGTATTAGAAGTGGATTTTAATTACTCAATGATGAAAGATAATTTCAATTATGATGAACATATAAAATATGTCAATGCACGTTGAGCGTTGCTTTTTGGTGGAGGAAAAGTAGTTCCCTGCAAGTGCATGCTGGATTGAATATGCGTCAATGACCATAGGCGATAAAGTAATTTGGTCACTGCGCATCTGCTGTTATGTGCAACAAGTGTGCGTAGATGATCCGTTACAGTGCGTCTGTTGTATGATTACGCAAGTTGCAGTGCTATAGTGAATAGCACAATAGGCGACGCACTCAAAAGTCGCACTGAAGAATAGTGCAAAATGTTTTGTGACTTGAGAGGTGCTGCCCTACATTGATCAGTTTTAAAATCAGTAGTTTGAATACGCAACACTTACCCAATTATTAGAAATAAATAACGAACTCTCTCGAATTCTTGGTGGAAAACTACTTGCACTTTCACCTTATTCCCGATACCCTACAAGTCATGCGAAATTCCCAAAGGAAAAGGAATAGTGTCAAGCACATTCCGCTTGATGTCACATCACTCATATAAGGATGTAACATTTTAAGAACGGCGTTCAACGCCAGGCGTCACATGAATATCGAACAATTGGCGTGAAACATTTTAAGAAAAAACACTTCATACATTTTCTGTCAGAAGTAAACAAGTGATATTCGTTATTTTTGAATGTTGCAGGTGGATATTGGATGTTACGCCAGGATCATTCGGAAATGATAATGTTATGAAAGGGAAGACTTACGTCAGCCATAATGTGACGAACTTTGAATTTCTCTATGAACCCTTCTATGTATCAAAGGATATAGTACCTAGTCACGATGAAAGATTCATGGGTTATGGATATACACGAAATACGCAGGTAAACATATGGATGAATTGAAACGTCACAGAAACTGATTTTATGGATATTAATCGACGCTAGAATCGTATGTAAGATATTTTATGTTCAAACCGATTTTCAACCCAAAATTTTTCATCATTTTACGAAATTTTTTGGAAAAAACAGTGAAACGAAGATAAACCAGTGTGTTTTCAAAATTATTCTAGTGAAAAAACGTTGTATTATCCATTGTAAGATGAATTCGTGTTCTTGATTAGTTACATCATTTGGCGCCCCATTTAATACTCTTTGACACGTGCATAATTAGCTGAATTGTAGGGGAAAATTCATCGATAATACTAAACGATTATGAATATATGACAGCCAATGCAAAATAAAGTATGCTGTACCATTATCGTCTGTCAGTGCACACGACAGAATATAGCAATGAGAACGCAACCTCTTGCATACGAAAATTTCGTTGATGAGGTTAGCCTACGGGCATCATCCCCTATCGACAGCATATCCAATTAGTCGTCTGTTCAGACTATCGTACCGTATTATCATGTATGATTTTCGATGTTGGATTCTCAACTCATTCATAGTTGATTTCCGGTTCCCCGAATAATATAGTATTAAGTGGTTGCAATAAAAATCGCGGTTTTCTTCAAGTTTTTCGAACGTTTATTTCAATGATGAAAAATTCACTGATATTAATCAAAATATGCGCCTTCGGCAGCTACAACCTTCTCCAACTTTTCTGGCAACAATTGAATTCCGCGACGAAAGAAGGCTTTATCCTTTTGAAGCTATCCAATCTTCAACCCATTCTTGGACTTTACCATATTTTTTAAAATACCTGTCTTCTACCAGTCTTTTCCAGCAAGCCTGGTATTATTTTTAAATTCTTTTTTGATATTATTTAAATCACAAAATTTATAAACTAAACGACGAAGTATCCGAGGTGTTACAAGTAACCCTATTTCTGCGAATCTGGTTATTCTCTTCACAAGATCAGCTTCTTCATTATTACTCAGGACAGCTTTTCGACCCATTTTTTTTTTAAATCACCACTTTGAACATGATTTCTGATAGTTCTTCTGGGAACTCCATATCTCTCCGCAGCTTCATAGGAACTTAAAATTCCTCTTTCCACTGCTCGGACAGCTGATACCAGATCGTTTTCTGACCACGATGCTCGTTTAGGAGGCATTGAAATCAACTTACTAAATAAATAGTCAAACAATCATCAAATAATAATAAATAAATTCAAGTCTCATTATTCAGTTATTGATAATACCAAATCAAAGTCAATCATTGATATTCGATGATATATGTGACTGAATTATTTACAATAGTTATAATACATGAAAGTAATATAAAATACATGATAAAATCAAAAATCTTTCAATGTGCACATTAGGAGGGTAATAAGGCATATGACTGAGCTTTGTAGGCCTTAATAACCTCTGACTATGTACAGCAAAAAAATCAGAATGAATAATATTTGGACAAAGATACGTTATTCGAATTATTCAGAGTATTAAAGTAGATATTCATGAATATAAAAAATACGATTTTTAATAGGCAAATGTAATATCATGAAAAATACTTACGACATATGTGAACCACTTTTTATTATTTTTCAATAACTAATACGTCATATAATAGAAAATGAAACAATTGAGTCATGTAACGAAGTATCGTAACTAAGAAAACTTAGAGTGAGACTTTTATGCAATAAATTTGAAAAAATATAGCCTTCAGTAACAGTGATTATCTTTCAATATCATTTGTATCATTTAGACCTAATAACCCAACAGGCCTTATTACCCGCGGGTACCTTAAACGTTCGGAATGGAAAAAAAAATTTTTCCCAACACAACATGACATAATCTTGTAGGAAATTTTCTCCAAATTTCAGAACTGCACTTTGATTTGCTGTACGGCCAGAAGTTGCTTCAATATCGGTAATTGAATGAAAAAGGATCGTTTTACATTCAAAACTTGATATCTCGGAAACAAAAGGTCGTACCGTGATCTTCCAAAAAGGAAATGAAAGCTGAATAAATAGGCCATACGACACATATATTGGCGTAGCTCGAAAAAAATTTCCCATGCCCATGGACTGAAAAATAAAATGTGACAAATTCGTAAACGTTTTTTTCGTCCTTTCTCTTTTCTAAGGATCACACGGAAACTGCTGCTTCTGAAAATTTCTGAATGAAAGATCTGAAAACTAGAATCTTCAAGCTTGAAAATCTTTTCTTCAAATTATCCATACGACCATTTTTCACTGAAATACAGCTCGTCAATCATAATCAACAAAATTTGGTCATTTTTTTTTGTTCCTTTAATTTTTGCGAGAAGTGTAAGATCGATAATATTTTTCAAAACTTAAATAAATAAAAGTACGGATGATAAAAATTTCCGACGATAAATGAGAAATTTCGATGCGTTAGCATTGCCACCTTGCCAATCAGAGTTGCGACAATATATATATCGAATAGCATATATTGCAAAAATGTGGATAGAAGCTCACCAGAAAGAGCCTACAACATTATCTCCATTACAATGCGGCTGGCAACTTGGAGAAAATGAAAAATATTGTTTAAAATGGTTTACTGGGTTCCGATTTCCTCAATCTGTTGATTTTGTCACATTGAAATCTTAAATTGAAAACGAAGCAGGTACGCAATATTTACTGAGAATTTTACGATCAATTCATACATTTTTAATTGTAAAATATTGTTTATACTTTCAGAAATACTTGACGAATTTAATGAGCTCTCTCTCAATAATGATGATAGTCGAATGAGATTCTTGAGAGAAAACGATGGTGTATTTTATGGGAATGATTATGATGGTGGAGATAGTCATGACGATAATGACGATAAAGATTCAAATGACTTCAGAGACGACTTGCGTCGATAAAAATTTCTAATGAAGATTTTTTTTCAATGTACGTTATATTTTTACAAATGTACGTTGCCAAAATAAAAAAAGACACCTTCACTATATATTCTTTCCCCCGCGGTTATTTCATGCATATCGTTCATATATTTTATCATGAATAACGGCAAGAATTCAATTAATTTTAACTCATAATTTTTCAATATTCATAAGAAGTCGGTAATTTGTGAAAATAATTTCATGCCGTGAATATCGAATATATTATATTTTCATATATATTTTTAATCTTTAATTTATTTATCTTCTTGTTTTCGAACGTTTTTTTCTTCTTCATGATATTGCTGCAAATTGTTTTTTCAAATATCAATATCATGCCTCATAGATGCAATATTTCTCTTTCGAACATCTAAGTTATTGCGCATAGTTGAAACATTCTTTCTATGAACATCAACATCATTACGTATAGATGATATAGTCTGTTGAATTTGTTCAAGTTCATGATTGATAGTATTCATCATAGTTCCATATAACACTGCATCATTGGCATCTTCAGGACTAGCCACATTACATAATCTTTTATTCTCCATGTCATTTGTTTCTCCATGTCTCTGTTACGTCCTGGAACACGCGAACTATGGAGAGAGGCTTACCTTGATGTTGATTCCTCATTTGTAGTTGCCGCCTCTGCTCCTAGATTGGTTAAGGGCCAATCACTGCGTTGTTCGGAAGTATTTTGGTCGACCTTACTATATTTAGTTTGTTTTGTTGAATTGTAGGAATTTTATTGTTCTTCGGAAAAATAGATTCTTTTCAGAAACTAGTGGAATTGTGAAGATGGTCGTTAGCGGGTTGCAAATGAATGTTTTACGTGACACAGATTTGAACTTAATATTATTATTTATTCACTTAATAACACAAGAATGAAACTTTAATTAACGTCAAGTCACTTAACATTTAACTAATTAAAAATAATTCTATTTTTATCTATTTGATGATGTTTATAATACTAGAACTTATCTAATGAGAACTCCGATCGATCAATTTATTATTTGTTTATTATCTTCAATTCATTTTATTTTAAACGAAACAAATCGTGCACTATGTCACTCTCGGGTTTTTATTACTGAGCGAGAACTTTAACTTCGCTCAATTTTATTTACCCCGGAAACGTGATATGCCGTTTGTACTTGAATAGTAAAATTTATTGATTTTATAGATCAACTGCGAATTATTTATTATAAAACTTAGACTTCAAGCAATCTTGGATAGCTAATCGATCTGATGATTAGCGGAGAACTTTTCTTTTCGTTGATCATCGGAGAACTAATCGATTTGATGTCTGACGGAGAACTGATTTCTCTATTTCAATTTAGTTATAAGATGATGAAGTTCAGATGAAAGGAGAAATCAAAGTTTCTCACGATCCAAGTAACTTTATCATTGCTTGATTTTATTTAAACAATTCCCTTTCCTGCTTCATTTTCATTCTATTAAATTCTATTTGTTTTCAAGATGAAATGGAAGGGATTTTATTTGATATAAGTAATTCTATAAGTGTTATGTTTATTTCATATATATTTATCATAGTTATATACTTCTAATTTTTATTCGTGTATATCATCCATATTTCATCGGGTACTTTCTTTGAGGTATATTATTTCTTATTTATTTCCCGAATGGTACCCTTAGTTTCATTGCTTTTCTTGGTATTTGATAGCTAGTGTTCTCATGGGTAGTATTCTGTTAAACTTATAGATTTCGTTTCTGTATCAAGATTGTGACGGTGCTCCAACCCGCGAGTTGAGTTGATTCGTTATTTATCTTCTTCGGACGAACTTACCGTCAACTCTATTCGATTTATTCTAGACGGAAATAAACCCAAGGGATGCCACCCCAATTTTATTGTCTATTATGATGATTTGAGAAGTTAAAATTAGGGAAAATACTTCTTATTAGTTTAGAAGAATAACCTGGAAAAGGTGATTGGTGAATAATTATTCCACAGATAATTATATTTGAAAATTAAATTATATAAATGATATATTTGAAAATGTAACAAACCAAAGTAAATAATTATATTTAATTTGAACAGAAAATGAAATTCGTGATGATAATAATATTAATATAGAAAAGTTATATTCATTTAACTTAGTTTGAACCAATTATCGTGGTTACTTTCTTCTATCCGGTGGATCTCTTAACCTTTTCTAGGGGTTATGATGATGAGAATTCCGGATATCATATAATCTAATTATTACGTGAGCCCAGTGATGGGTGTACAGACATTGAATTTTAGTTATTACTCTACTTTTAACATTGACTTAGAACGGTACTCAGTACTCACTGCTGCGCTGATTGATATTACAAAAACGTTATTCTATCACGTGGTCAATCATCAACACGTGTCTATAATTATATATTGTTATTTTAACGACTTACAATTTACCTCAATCTGTCGTTTCTCTCCAAATACAATATTAATTTAGCCTTCCTTCCTTTAATGATTCTTTGTACCTTGTTTCTCTTCAATTATTGACTAATTTTCCTTGATTTTATATTGATTTTCATTCACACGCTCTTTCACTCTCGAGATCCAATTTCTAAGTGCTGACAAGATGGCCGTCTTCTTTCTTCTTCCTTTTTCCATCCTTCTCCGGACGCCCATTGGCTGAATTATTATTCATTAGCAACTCCGGAGCTGTAGTCGGACATTTACTTTGTCGCCACCGATCGGTCACTGATCTCATTAGTCTAAGTATTCAGGTTTTGGATGAGTTTCACTTGATCCATATTGATTTATTGTTTGATGTATTACTAGCGGATGCATTTATGTTGGCGCTAGTAACTTACGTTCTAAGATACGGATGACTTGCGTAACTTGGGTGCATGGAGACTGCTATCATAACTGACAGTGCTGTAATCATTATGATTCCTTTATATACGGTTGTCGTTACTCACAGGATTACATCTTGTCGTGTATATCCGCAACGAGAACTTCTTTCAGTTGACCGGTGGATCTTGTAAGTTATGTTCGGCTGTCACAACATCTTATGAATATTGCCAGTAGATTTTTTTCCGGAGCGTAATATCTCCATGTATGGTTGTATTGGCGATGATAATATGTAGTAGCAGTGTCTTATATTTCCCTTGGATCCAGACTGCTGTTACGTCCTGGAGTGCGCGATTTCGTCGAGAGAGGCTTACCTTGTTGACTTACGTTGTTCGTGGTCGGCCGCCTCTGCTCCAGATTGGTTGAGAGCCAATCTCTGCGATGCTCCGGAGTAATTGATGCCAACCTCACTATAATAATTTATTTTATAGGGATTTGTTCGTTTCTAGAGATGTAGATTCGAAACGGAAACTAGTGGAATTGTGAAGATGTTCGGATTGGCGGTAAATGAATAATGTTTGTGAACACGATTTAAATTTAAATCACTTATTTATTTAATTATTTGCACTTCACAAAATTGTTCAATGGCTTACTTATTTAATAATAATATCGATGATGAGTTGACAAATAGAATTTATTAACTTGATTACTGTTAGTTATTCTATCCTTATTTAATTTTAAACGAGAACTCCGACTTGTTTAATTATTTCTTATATCTTTATTAGACATTAATTTTTCTCGCGAACGTCGCGGATAATTATCGCTCTCGAGTATAATCTGAGTAGGAACTGTACTCTACTCGATTTAAACTCGGCACTATGCGACTTTATTAATTAGTTAAAGAACTTGCGTTGAACAATTATTTTTCAGAAAATACTTGGTCTTAAAATTGTCAGCTAATGATTGAGATTAATCTTGTCGAAGAACTGATCTTTTTCATAGTCGTCGGAGAACTGACTTTTCAGAGTTAATTTGGGTTTTTATAAGTTTTAATTAGGGGAGGGTTTTTCACCTCCTGATTTAAAAAAAATAAGTTTCTATTGGTTATTATTTTACATGTAGGTTGGTCCTTCGTCTTACGGCTATTTTTATCTCTGTGATTGGTTGGGGACGACCCCCAGCATTTTGATGCATTAACTTTTCTAAGAACTGTGATACAATTTCTTTTATGCGATAATGAATCGAACGATATTGTAAACTTATTTACTCAGGTGTTATATATTTTTATCAACTACGGAAATGCACTATTGATTTTAGAAATTCCATTTTCTTCATATGTGTTTTACTATTTATTTTGGATTTATTCATTTCTCAGAAATTCTATTTATTGATTTTTTTATAAGACGCGTTTTCTTGCGTAATCATTTTATTTGAGGACTTTATCTAGTTTTCTTTTGCTTTTCGAATTGCGTGAGAAAATGATTGTTTTATTTACATAGGTTTATTTGTCTATTGGATAGCGAAGGAATTTGTCAAGCTATTTGTCAAACGTATCTAATGCATGCGTTATCATTTTTTGTTGAAAATACATTTTTATATTTTTGATATTATATTTCTTTTAATTTTAATGTTATAAATTTATTTCTTTTTATATTGCAATTATGGTGTAAGTTAATTTTCTGGTAACTGTAGAGTTCTGTTTTATCAGTGGTAGTTCTCGTTATTGTAACTTATACATGTATGTGTATCTTATATGAATATAAGTGTAATATTTATTTCTTAAAACTTAATTTCTTATTATCTAATTATTCTATGCTTAACGTATATAGTAATATATATATATATATATGTATATATCCCTACGTTGGGGATATAACACCTCCCCACCTAAAAAAGTTCGAACGTCCTCGTTCGAAATACGCGAAATTTGGATAAAAATTTCTTTAATATTATAGTATATATTTTTTCATTATTTCCTATTACGTCTATATATATATAACTTTTTATTTGAGTAATTTATATGTTTAAGTGAGTATATATAGTTAAATGTTTGGTCAATATGTAATAGTAATATACTCGTTTTTAATTATTTATTCGTTATGGTTTAAATGTTTAGTTCATTTATAATTATTGACTAATTCGGCTATTGTTTTAAATATTTAATTAATTTATAAAATAGTTTTAATCATAATGGTTTTCTTTAATAATTATTCAATATTTCGGTTTTAATGTTCAGAAATTGAGTCTTAATTTACTACAAAAAAATTTTCATTCTTACTTTATATATATATATATATATATATTTTTTTTTTTTTTTTTTATTACTATTATTAACACAATGTACGGTAACTATTTTATACTATAATAGTCGTTACGCAAAAAGTAATACACATCGTTGGAGCAACCATGTTTATGTTTCATTTTTCAATGTAAAAAAAATTATCAATTCTTCTCATTGGCTTTCTTCGTTTTTTATTTTAATTTTAATGAAAAGAAAAATTTCTATTGTTCTTTTTTTTTTTTTTTTTTTTTTACTTTATTTATTCATTTATAAAAATTTTATTATTTTTTTTGTTTATCTATTCAAAATTTTTTTTTTTTTTTTTTTTTTTCTTTGACTAAGTGGTTTTTGTGTGTATCTGTGTGTATTATGTATATATTTACGTATTCATGCTTGGGGAACACACGCCTCCCCACCTAAAATGGTCGAACGTCCCCGTTCGCAATAACTTGTAATTTTTTCGTTATTAACTCATATCGCTTGTCATACTACATGAATTTTTTCTTGAGAAAAAAAAATGTAAGCTTCAGATTTGTTATTCGCGGTGAGAAATTCAGTTTGTGTTATTCCTCCACCTAGCGCACTTGTTATTAGTGTTGTGAGTTTCAAATTTGTCGGAAATTCGGATGCGATTCATGAATAGATGTTCTTATTAGTATTATATTTCGCGTCGGTTTGCATTTTATAACTGTCTGATTTAGATTTTGACTTCAATATATTTTGGGTGTAAATTTATTTGATTCTATCATTTATCTTCTTCGTCATCTTCTGATAGATTTAAGTATGCTATTTTGACTCTATCGCAATGCACAATTCGTTTAGTTTTCTTATCTATTTGAATTTCTATATCATTTTTCTCAGGTATTATGTCTGTTATTTCATATGGACCCTTATAATTGTCGTCGAGTTTTCCCGCGCGATGATCTTTAATTGAATACACGCTTTGACCTATTTTAAATTGTACTGGATTTATTTTTTTATCATAATTTAATTTTGATTTAAATTTTGCAGTTTCAAGATTTTCTTTAGCGCTTTTTCTAATCTCGTTAACTTTTCTTAACGTTTCTTTCATGTAATCTTCATAAGTTCTGACGTTATCTAATGGTGGTATTTCTGATGGCATAAGAGCCTTTCTTTGATGGATAATTTCATACGGTGTGAACCTTGTTCCCTCGTGTTTACTTGTATTATAAGAGAACATTGCGTGACTTAACCATTTATCCCATTCTTTTCTATCTTTTAAATAATGTTTCAAATAATCTGCCAATACTTGATGACTTCTTTCTAATGATCCATTTGTTTGAGGGTGAAATGCAGTTGTTTTTAATTGTTTAATATTAAATGCTTTTGTTAATCTCTTCATTACTTTGCCTATAAAAGCTGCTCCTTGATCTGTTAATATTGCTTTTGGACATCCATGTTTCAATATTAATTCATCAATTAAACCTCTTGCTATTTCATCAGCATTTGCATGCGTTAATGGTACAGCAAAACAGTATTTTGACAAATCATCTTGCATAGTGAGAATATATTTATGACCATTTACAGTTGTTTCGAGTGGTCCTACAATATCAAGAGCTACTTTATCAAATGGTTCACCAGATGTGTCTGTTAGTATCATTGGCTGCTTTGTTTTTATTCGCACTAATTTTTTCCTTTGGCAACTAGCGCAATATTTAATGAATTTTTCAATGTCTCTTTTCATATTTTCCCAAAAATATTTTTGTCTAATTCTATTATAAGTCTTTGTGACTCCTTTATGTCCTCCTATTGGTGAACTATGACATTCTTCTATTATTGTTGATCTATCATCGATTTGAGGTATAATTATTTTGTCCTTGCAAATAGTGATTTTAATATTTGTACCATGGAAAATATTTCTCATAATATCTTTAAGTTTTATCCATGCTGTATCTTTTATATCACTTCTACCTTGAGATATACTAGCTGACTCGATATTTGATTCAATCATATGTTCTTTTAAATTCGTAAAAGCTAAACTGAAGTTTTCTTCTTTTAATACGCTTGTATCGTCCTCTTGAACAACTAATCCAAATATAAATTTCTTTTTTATTTTATTAATTAGAATATCTCCCATTTCAAATTTTGTATGAGGATTTACATTCTTTAACCATCCCTTTTCTATGAATCATTTACTTATTTCACTTGAAACTGTTCCGTCTGCTGATAAGAAACAAATGTAATTATCTTTTTTCATCTCTAAGTTATCACGTGACTCTATTATATTTATAGTGGAATGACTACATTCTATACTTTCATCGTTATCCTGTTCTATAATCGTTTGTTTTGGAACATTATTTTCATTTTGACTATGATTAAGTTGGCCTGTTACCGATGATTTATTTATTGACTTGTTATTTTCATCTGCGTTTATTATTATTGAGTTCTGTGGCAATGATACTATAGAATTATTTTTAATAGTATTTTCTAATGATTTATTTTGGCTAGTTTTTATTGTAGTGTTACCCGTGTCTTTATTGTCGCTAAGAGATATTGGATAATTTTTGTGTGTTGAGTGATTAGAAATCTTTGTTATATTTTCAGTAGTAAAGTCATTTGGTAAAGATATATTTGTTTTTTCTTTATTCTCTTCTGTGATTTGTTTTAGCTTTGTCGGTGTGTGAGAGTGTTGCGTAGGTTGAGTCTTATTTACATTTTCTTTCTCGCTCTTACTAGGTATCCTAACTCTAGTGGCTTGAGGTTTATGTGCCGCTCCATTGACACAACAGGGGCATTTAATATTTACTTTTCTGGTGCGTTGAGAACGTCGTAATACAGGTTCATTCCTTGTTATTTCTTTTTTAGGCAATATTAATGTTTCTTTTGTTTCTTTTAATTTTCGTTCATTTGTAGTTTCTTCTTCATTATCGTCGCTCGTAGCGGGTGATGTGGACATTTCGTTTTCCACTGTTAAACAATTTCCTTCAATTTTATTCTTAGTTAAATTATTATTCGTCGTTATTATTGATTGCTGTGGTCTTCTACTAATAATTTCTGTAGGTTTAGAAGTAATTATTGGTGTGTCATTTTCGTTTTCTGATTTCTCAACTATATCTTCTTCTTCAATTGTTATTTTTCTTCTTTCATCAAATAATTTTTCTCTGTTATGAGATGACCTTCGTTTCATTTCAATACTTGTTTGGTTTTGAGGTATAGGCGATAGTAAACTTAATGATTTTCTTTCTCTCTCTCGTACCCTAATATTCGGTTCTGTCATCGGTGTGGATGTAGCGAATCCATATTTGAGAGGTTTGTTTGCGTGAGTACCGGATAATACGTCGATACATACACTTGTTTCATCTTTTGTTTTTCCTGACACTGTATTGTCGCTTTCAAATTGTAAAATTTTATTTTTACTTGGTTCTTTTCCAGCTTTCTCTGGATAATCCTCAGAGAGCAAAAACTCTACCTTCTTTTTGGGTAATATAACGTTTCTTGATGAATGCGCATGAGGGATTCTTAAAGGCGTTTCCACTATTTCTTCCTCAGTCGAAAGTGGATTCAATTTATCGGGGTTAGTGTTTCCCTCGATAGAAATTGTACGCTTTGTATCGAAACTCCTCGTCATTAATAATTCTTCTTTTTCCTTCCGGCTATACTCGGGCATCTGTTTAATTTCATTTCTACATTCATTTATTTCTCGTCGACTTGTGCTAGGTTGATCAGACCGTAGGCTTGACGACGGATTATCTAACTTTGACTCGGGTGTTGCTACCTGCGTTCCTCTAGGGTCGTCCGCATTTATAGGCAACACGTTTCGTCTCTTTAATGTTTTTATTTGTTTATTTCTATTCAATTTTAGTAATTTATAATTTTTACGATATATTTCGTCATCGCTATCTTCACAGCTCGCTTCAGAGGAGTGTGGATAATTTGTTATATTTTTTACAATTTGAAATTCATTCTCTGGGGCACTCGTATTCTCCCAGGCACTTGATTTGTAATAACCTCTTATTATGTTCAATTCTTTAGATTCTACTGGATTACGCGATAATGCATCTGCATTGGTATTAATTTTTCCGGCTTTATAACATACGGTGAAATCAAATTCTTTCAATCGTTCACGCCATCTCATTACACGCGAAGTAGGATCGTTCCATGCATTTATCCATACTAGCGGTCTGTGATCCGTAAACAAAGTGAATGATCTCCCGTAGAGATAAGGTCTAAATGTTTTCAAGGCAAATACTGTTGCTGCCATTTCTCTGTCTATTGTAGAATAATTTTTTTCATGTTTATTGAGTGTACGCGATGCATAAGCTACTACTGCGTCTTCGCCTACCTTGCCTTGTGATAATACAGCGCCTAAAGCGAAGTTTGATGCGTCTGTGGTTACGTTAAATGGTTTGTTAAAATCAGGATACATTAATATTGGAGCTTCGCATAATTTATCTCGTAATATTTCAAACGCGACTTGATGTTCGCTAGTCCATTCAAATATTACATTTTTACTCGTGAGTGTCGCTAATGGTTTTGCGATTTTTGCGAAGTCTTTAATAAATCTACGATAATATCCTGCTAATCCTAAAAATTCTCTTACGTTCTTTGTTGTTTTTGGTACAGGAAATTTTTGTACTGCTTCTATTTTTTGTGGATCCGGTTTCACACCGTCTGATCCTATAATATGACCAAGATATTTAACTTCTGTTTTCAAAAATTCGCATTTATCTGGTTGTAAAGATAAATTCGCTTTTCTCAATCGTTCGGCAAGCTTTTTAAATTTAACTGCATGTTCATCAATAGATCGTGCATAAATAACTATATCATCTAAGTATACGAATAAATCTGCACCTTGTAAACCTTGTAATACAACATCCATTAATCGTTGAAATGTTGCTGGTGCATTTTTCAGTCCAAATGGCATGCGATTAAATTCATAATGTCCATGTGGTGTGGTAAAAGCTGTTTTATGTTTATCGTCTGGATGCATTTCTATTTGGTGAAATCCAGAAGCAAGATCAAATGTAGAGAAATATTTAGCTCCACCCAATTGATCTAATATGTCGGTAATTAATGGTAATGGATATGCGTCACCTACGGTTTTCTCGTTAAGTTTACGATAATCTATTACCAAGCGCCATCTTTTATTTCCCTTTGAATCATCTTTCTTTGGTACTATCCAAAGTGGCGAATTATACGGTGACATGGATGGTTGAATTATTTTCATGCTAATTAAATCATCTATTTGTTTTGCAATCTCTGGTTTTTGAAATGGAGGATGACGATATTGTCGTGTAAATATTGGAGCATTGTCACTAGTTGGTATTGCATGGGTCGTGACGTTTGTAGCTCGTAAGAATTCTCCAGGTATATGAAAAAGGTCAGCATATTCTTCAATGAGTGTATTTACGGCTTTACTCTCTTCCATATTCAGATGGTCTAGGCGTAAAAGTTCTAATACAGTTTCAACGCGGTCATTACCCCGTGCACTTGGGCCCTGTGCACTTAGGCTTATCTTGCGCTCAGCTGTGTTTGAGTTTTTACTTGTTTCGTCCTCGTCTGCACTAGTATCGAATGGATACAATGGTATTACGGGTACGTCTACCTTTACATCCTTATCTTCTGTATTAATTGCATACAAGTACGCTACTCCATTTTTACATGTCACGATTGCTTCTCCAGCATATATGCCATCTCCCAAGGGTATTCGTGGGATGTATCCTTCTTCATCTTGTGTGTTATTGACTCGTATGAACATGAGCGTCTTTTGTCTCGCTGGTAGTGTAATTCTTTCATTATTTGCGAGAGGAAATTTTCGTCCGTCAAAAATAATTTCTCTATTAACGTAGCTAATCTCACCATTATTTACGTGCATGAATTCAGTACCTATTATACCTGTGTAGTCTAATGGAAAATCTTCAGGTATAACGTGGAATATGCCGTTTAAACCATTTAAATTTAAACTTATGCTTCCTAATGTTCTAGGCTTGTCATGTTTAGAGACTCCTTTTAATTCGTATGTTATATTATCGTTAATTTGATTTATATTTTTTATCATGTTTAATTTTATTAGATTTAATTGTGAACCTGTATCTACTAAGAATTTATTTATTGGATATTTTAATTGATTTGATTTCATATTAATAGCAGGTGAACTATAAGTTGGCGAAATTGAATTAAAATTGCAATTAGCAGTTAATATTTTGTGTTTTTGAGAATTATTTTGACGAGTTTTGGGCGCTTTATTTATTGAGTGTTTCCCGTCGGCGCGCCGTTGCGAGGGGCTCCCTGCTCGTTTCCCGCTTGCGCTTCAGCCGATCTATTATTTTCTGTTGTGGGAAAATTATTCTGTCTTTGCTGCTCGTCGTATATGCGTTTTCTACATTCAGTCGCAATATGTCCCAATTTATGACAATAATTGCATTGAATGTTATATCGATTAGAACTATTATTTTGATTATTTTGCCCTTGATTCCTATTGGCATTGAATCTATTACTTTGATAATTAGAATTATTTCTTCGATTATTATCAGAATATTGATTATTATTGTTTCTATTGTTTCTATAGTTTTGATTATTATTATTAGGAATATTATTTCTATTATTTGTATTCATATTGTTTTGATTATTATACTTGTTATTCCATTTTTGATTAATGTTTCTTGTATTTTGTGTATTTCCGTTGAAACAGGCGGTTTTCGTCTACTAAATAATTTTGATAATTTTAATAATAATTTTAATAATTTTAATAATTTTAATAATTTTAATAATCCTTTTTAACGAAACGCCACACCTGGCGCGGCCGGGGTTCGTCGGCTGCCAGGGTTCATGAATAATTTTCTAATCGACAAATTTATTTTTATCTAATTGGGCGCCAGTCGATTAGTACTTATATTTTAATTCAATTCCGGCGAGACTCTACATTTAATAAAATTTAGCAACAATATAATGCAGGGTGGGTGCGTTAGAGAACCCTATGACAAAATAAATATGAAATACAACAATCAAATGATGGGTTTCACAACGACAAAGATAGGAGATTAAATAATTTCTCTGTAAATTTATATTATAATATTCTGATCAATTTATTATAGAATGATTCAGATAGGATTTATTAGTAATTATTTCAACTTACGTGAATCGACAATTAATATTCCTTTTATATAATTAGTCCAACGGACTTTAACAGTTTCGTCTTTTCCTTTATTCCTTGTTTCGACGATATATATAATTTTCCACGACCTCGTGGTAATTATTTCAATATGATAATTCAAATATAATATTGTGCAACCTGCACTTTCGACAATATAATCTCTTTTACAATTCCACAATAATCTTATGACGATAACCACGTCAATTAACAACTCAATACAATTCAAAATGATTCAATATAAATTCTCAATATAAATTATTCAAATAAATTTCTCGACTACTGGAGATACTTGACGCACTGTGACTTCACAGTTATCTCGCCAAGGAGGAAGTGAAGTGCATTCGGCCAGTGTCGTCTTATTCGGCCAATTTCGATGCATGCTCGTCATTATAGAGAAGGGGTCATAGGCCAACCTCGTAGGGGGTCCCAATAGGCCCTTTGCTCGTACGGACTTCCCTCTCTATTTTCCCAGTGACGACAAGACGAAGGAGAATACTCAGTAGACTGCATCTAGCCCCTTCTACGTCGTTCTAGAATATCTCTTAGAAATATTTCGGCGTGAGAAATTGAATAATAATTCGAATGAATCAGACAAGGATGAAAGAGTCTATGAATTATACAGAGTATATAGCGACTGTTACATTTGTATATATATTGACGACAATAATTTGATCGTCGATTCACGTTTTAATGTTATAAATTAATTCCATAAAAATTAATTTATTCTTAATTATAATTTACATTATTTCGACGTACAGTCCGTCGAGTATCTCCGTGTTACGCGTTGGAGTCAATTTTCCTCCTGTTACACCGTATTTAAAATCATTATCTCTTTTTCTGACTCTACATTCACTCCATTCGTGTCCTACTCGACTACAATAATTACAGTGTTTGTTATTTGTATGAGGTGTTCGTGTATTTTGTTTTTGTTCGCGTTGTACATTAAAACATGATACGGTATTATCTTCCATTCCTAGATTGGGAAATTCAGTACAGAGTGTTTCTGCCTCTATTGCCTCTTTTATTGCTAATGCTAATCTTTCAAATTTTACCTTCTTTAGTAGTCTAACATATTGTGGTCGAAGACCTTTAATAAATGCGCTTACTGCAATTTCTGTTACTATTTTTTCTCTTTCTTCTTTACCGACCGCGTCTGACTGAGTTATATCGTCTACTATTTCTCTTAATATTTTTGTTACTCTTTCTCCGTATACTGATACTCTTTCGTGTTGTGCTTGTCGAACAGATTTAAACTCTACGATTCTATCAGTATATGGTATAGGTGGACCTTCAAAATGTGAACGAATAAATTTAATTAAATTATCTATTGTTCTAATGTCTTCTTCTATTATTCTCGCGGCGTATTCTCCTTTAAATTTACTCATTAGTGAAAAAACTATATTCTCTTCGTTCATTTGTGGTAAGAACGTTCTCGCTCTTTCACAACATTTAATAAATGCGCGCGTTGTACAGCCTTCTTTTGTACCGTCAAAATTTGGTATGAATTTAAGGAAAGATTTTGGGTCATTATATGTGTTTGTCTGATTCGCGGTTCTGAAAAGTGTTGTATTTGCGCCGCTCGCGATGCCATCCCCTACTGTTTGATTACTTTGAGCCATTTTCGAGTTTTACAATATTATAAAATAACTTATTTAATAATTATTTCTATTATTTACGTTGTTGATGTTTAAAACTTGTAGTTTGGGGATGTCCTTATCTGCGATGGTTGATCTTCTGTTTATTTTTCTGCTTGTCTGCGGTCGGTGCTCCTTGTTGGCCTTGAGTCAGGTGTTGCTGGTGTTTCTTTCTCGACGGCTGCTTATCGCTGACGTCTAGTTTTTATTATAGTAAGGCACACGCACAGCACTTTTAACGAATTATTATATTTCACTTTTTAGTTTAGTCTGTGTATTGATTTTTCGCGATGTTACTTTAATTTATTTTTATTACTATTTTTTGTTGTAGAGTCACTTTAATTACCAAGTCTTTTTTTTATTTTAATGTTCAACGTGTTCAAATTTTACCGCTAAGGGTCACAATTACTAATTCTCGGTAACCTGTTGCTACCAGTTTTTATTGTTTATTTTTAATTTTGATTTTGTTATATAGGTACTTTATAATTGACGTACTTTTATTGTTCGAAAAATGGTGTCACTCTTTTATTGTTACTTGTTTTAGAAATTTTCTTTTACCGCTAAAATGTCACAATCACTATTTTCCGGTAACCGCTGCCACCAGTTTTTATTATAGTAAGGCTGTTACGTCCTGGAGTGCGCGATTTCGTCGAGAGAGGCTTACCTTGTTGACTTACGTTGTTCGTGGTCGGCCGCCTCTGCTCCAGATTGGTTGAGAGCCAATCTCTGCGATGCTCCGGAGTAATTGATGCCAACCTCACTATAATAATTTATTTTATAGGGATTTGTTCGTTTCTAGAGATGTAGATTCGAAACGGAAACTAGTGGAATTGTGAAGATGTTCGGATTGGCGGTAAATGAATAATGTTTGTGAACACGATTTAAATTTAAATCACTTATTTATTTAATTATTTGCACTTCACAAAATTGTTCAATGGCTTACTTATTTAATAATAATATCGATGATGAGTTGACAAATAGAATTTATTAACTTGATTACTGTTAGTTATTCTATCCTTATTTAATTTTAAACGAGAACTCCGACTTGTTTAATTATTTCTTATATCTTTATTAGACATTAATTTTTCTCGCGAACGTCGCGGATAATTATCGCTCTCGAGTATAATCTGAGTAGGAACTGTACTCTACTCGATTTAAACTCGGCACTATGCGACTTTATTAATTAGTTAAAGAACTTGCGTTGAACAATTATTTTTCAGAAAATACTTGGTCTTAAAATTGTCAGCTAATGATTGAGATTAATCTTGTCGAAGAACTGATCTTTTTCATAGTCGTCGGAGAACTGACTTTTCAGAGTTAATTTGGGTTTTTATAAGTTTTAATTAGGGGAGGGTTTTTCACCTCCTGATTTAAAAAAAATAAGTTTCTATTGGTTATTATTTTACATGTAGGTTGGTCCTTCGTCTTACGGCTATTTTTATCTCTGTGATTGGTTGGGGACGACCCCCAGCATTTTGATGCATTAACTTTTCTAAGAACTGTGATACAATTTCTTTTATGCGATAATGAATCGAACGATATTGTAAACTTATTTACTCAGGTGTTATATATTTTTATCAACTACGGAAATGCACTATTGATTTTAGAAATTCCATTTTCTTCATATGTGTTTTACTATTTATTTTGGATTTATTCATTTCTCAGAAATTCTATTTATTGATTTTTTTATAAGACGCGTTTTCTTGCGTAATCATTTTATTTGAGGACTTTATCTAGTTTTCTTTTGCTTTTCGAATTGCGTGAGAAAATGATTGTTTTATTTACATAGGTTTATTTGTCTATTGGATAGCGAAGGAATTTGTCAAGCTATTTGTCAAACGTATCTAATGCATGCGTTATCATTTTTTGTTGAAAATACATTTTTATATTTTTGATATTATATTTCTTTTAATTTTAATGTTATAAATTTATTTCTTTTTATATTGCAATTATGGTGTAAGTTAATTTTCTGGTAACTGTAGAGTTCTGTTTTATCAGTGGTAGTTCTCGTTATTGTAACTTATACATGTATGTGTATCTTATATGAATATAAGTGTAATATTTATTTCTTAAAACTTAATTTCTTATTATCTAATTATTCTATGCTTAACGTATATAGTAATATATATATATATATGTATATATCCCTACGTTGGGGATATAACACTGCCGTAGATTATTGGTTCACGAACACCACACAATTCATTCACAGCTTAAGATATAGACGTTTAAATTGAGTTTTAGGATTAGATCAGCACAGCAATTACGTTTGGATGAATGAAGTAATGAGTGACAAGCCACCTCATTACAAGATATATATAAAAAGATATTTATTTAAAATGTTTGACATTTATGTTTAGCGCATGTGCATTATTTAGAGTTTATAGAAGTGCATTTTCGGTTTGATGTTTATTTCTGTTAATTCTAAGAGCGATAGTGTTTGAATATTCATTATTTTGTTTGAGCTCTGAATTCAAGTGAGAGTCTGTTAGTTTTTCTCGATATTTCCTGGTATTCATTTTATACTACTTTTATTTATTATAGCGTACGGTATATGTCAGTTCTTGTTTTTAGTTGCGTAATTAAATTATTTTATATTCCATACGTTAATTGCCATGTTCGTTGAATGTTCATTAAATGTGTACAGATATTTAATTATTAATTGAGTTCAATCGTCTAATTATTTGATAGGATTCTGTAATATCGATCGTAGTTCTCGTTTATCTTACTTATATATATAGGTATGAACGTTATTTCTACCTTCGCTTAAAGTGCAGTTTCTTATAGTCCACTTATTCTATGCTTAAACCCATATCCCTATGCTGGGGATATAACACCGCCATTATTGATTGTATTGCCGCCACTCGAAAATACTGCAACTGAGTAAAAAACGAGTCCAGCATTGGTAGTCAACAATATCTTGTACATAATTTTTATACAGAAAATAAGCTGCTGCTGAAGGATGAAACGTGAACCTTAGTGTGTGTGAAATGAGCTGCCGAAATTTTGGTTATATACAAGTTCATGCAAAAAAAAGTATGCGCTATGATAAAGAATGTTTTGAGTGAATGTACAGAATTGTTATCATGAAAATGTTTACACGGAGTGAATTATTATTGTTGTATTAATCGAAGTAATTATTGTTGCACCGCCGAATACCTGTTAATCATCATGGCCAAAAAATAGAGAAACATTATTATTTCATTTTAGTATTTCGGCAAGAAAGACACTATTATTTTTATTTCAACATCCAGATGATTTTTCAATTATTATTATCGAATAAAATATATTATCATTTCTCTTCTTCATTTACTGCTGTATTGTGAATGATTTTATTATACAAGATTTTCCCTATAATCTTCAAACCATTTCAAGCGATCAGGCAACCTTGCGATTGCCTGAAAAAAAAAGTGTAATCGTGAAATAATTACAGAATCACTTATGCTGACTCAATAAAATTACTGATATCGTGATCACGAGCAGTTTTTATATTCATTGGACATTTCAATTATGAGTAATTCATTATTTTCGCCAATTTTGCAACTCCATTTTCACTTGCTTCGTGCTGGTATCGTCTATAGACGATATATAAATTGTGACGTCGTGGTTATTATGACGCAGTCCTTGACCGTTGAAACTTCGGCCTCGCGACTTAATATGATGAAAGAAGAGTCAATTCGTTCAACAAACAAATAAACAAATGATTCATTATGTATTCCTCCCACAGATGAATGTACTCTCAAATCTGAGGATCATTGTTGAGTAGTGTGTTTAAACGAAGGGCTCGTAGGCATATCTACCACACTCGCCTTCATAAAAATGCCCCATAAACCTTACGCTCATGCCGCAACAACCCGACTGTCCTATTATTTGCTACTTATTTCACTTGTAGCATAGATTACTATTGCAATACTGGTGTGGAATGCGGAGTAGTAAATTGTTTCGATAAAGTTTCACATTGCACATGGGGCATTCCATACAAAATCACCGGATTTTTTACGTGACCCTCTTCGATTTCGTCAATTTTTAGTTTTCATCACTTAGTGATAAGAGAGTATTGGTTTCGTCCGATTTGAGACAAATAATTTAGAGAAAAATTTCATGATTTTGAAGGTCGCGTACATGAAAAACGTGTTTTTCAGCGGGCGTATGGACGAATATTTTATTTATATAGTGGGAGTATTTGAAAACTGCTGGACTAATTAAATTAAAATTTGATAGGGAGTTAATTGTTATCGAGCTACAATAAATTGTTATGTTGGATTTTGTTTCGACTTTCCATTCGTCGTGAAATAACAATTATATGCGTTTTCGAACGAAATACGTATATTTCAAAGAATTCATGTGACGAAAAACATAGAAGCCACGTAATCTCAGGAGTGGCTATTCCGAAAGATCTGAAATTCTTCACATAGCATTCGGGGGAGGAGGGGGGGGGGGGGGGTATAAATAATGACGTCATAATTCGATATGACTTTCGGTTTGACTGGAAATGACAAATACGTGTTTTTTGTTGAGGTAACACATGCAATAAAAATAAAAGCCACGTGATTTCACGAGTGGCTTAATAAAAAAGTCTGAAATGTTGAACATAGCATAAGAATGTTCGGGGAATCATAAGTTGTTATGGCTCATTCCGATCGGTTGTTCATATCATGAGAAAATGACGTTTATATGTATTGGGGGAAATTACATATAAAAGTACATTGCATTCTGATGACGCATAACGCGTCACCGATGTCAACAAACTTTGCTAGAGTTTTCAACTTCCGAGAATCCCTTTTCATGAATGAAAATTCGAATGAAATATGAAAATGGATGGAACAAACACGTGACATTCCAATCAACATGTTTTGGTGCGCACATTTTCAAAATTGAATTGACATTCCAAGAATTTCGTAACAGTAGAGAATTCTACTATATTTCAATTCGTTTGTAAGAGAGAACAACAGCGATCGCAGAAACAAGAAAGACATACCAAAACAGACACATGACCGTTTGATTAACCTAATAATTCAATTGAACCCCTCGTTTATTTGGGTCGCAAATTTTTATAAATTAACAAAATCATATTATGGTATTATTATTGAAATGATTTATACGATCAAACACAATGGTGATGAAAAGTATCGTGCAAGTCTACTTGCCCACTCACTTGTTTATTTGTTTATTTTATATGTTCTGGTACGTATTGAATGCAATTCACATGCTATTTTCAATTTTTTATTCCAAACCGTCATTGAGTTATTAATTTTTAGGGTGAAAAATTTTCAATCGACGATAGATTTGTGATGAGTATCGATACTCAAAAAAATTTGGTAGTCATTTTTTCCGTTTTCATATGTAATTTTGGGGGAAAAAAACAAAAAGTTTATTCGAAGTCATCATCACTTAGTTATTCATGTTTAAATATTCAAAAAGATGGACATCTTCGATTTTTTTGGAAAATTTTCCTTAAATTCTACTCCGAATTATGAAATTTTCAAGTCACTGTTCATGATGTTATCGCAATTATTTCTATTTATTATCAAATTTTTATTGAAATAATTGAACGGAAGCACACAGATTGATTGGTTTTATAATATGATTTATTATATTATATATAACTTCGTTGGATTAACTTTTTATTTAAACGATACAACTTTGATATATACTTAATTCGAACGTTATAGGTAGAATATAGTGGATAAAGAAATATAACCTAACGTGACAATTTGGTTAAATATATATACATCGATCCAATGCATATAGATATATCGATATGGTCGTCTCGTCTTGAACCGCGAAACTCAAATTGACTTCAACACGCCCCCCTCAAGATAAACGACCTCAACAGCTTTCAAAATTCGTTAACCCAAGTTCTTTCACGAATCGCCAATGTAACACCCGAGGCAATGCCTTGGTCAATATATCCGCTATTATCTCGCTCGTGGATGTATGCTCCAACTTGATCATTCCTCTTTCAACTATCTCTCGTATAAAGTGATGCTTGATGTCAATATGTTTGGTTCTCGAATGATATACTGAATCAGACGCTCACTGTTGTGCACTACGATTGTCAACAAAAATTTTTACGTTTGAACGATCATTAAGTCCAATTTCACGTAACAGCCGACTTAGGTGAAGTGCTTCCTTTGTAGCCTCTGACAAGCTCACATATTCCGACTCTGTCGAAGATAGTGCAACTGTATATTGTCTCTGCGACTTCCATGTAACGGCAGCACTTGCCAAAAAGAAAGCATATCTAGTAAATGATCTTCGGGTAACCAAACAACCACCCCAATTAGCATCAGAATACCCAATTAAAGGTTTTTCATTTTTTCGATAAACTAATCCGATTTCCCTAGTTCCAGCCAAATATCGTAACAGTCGCTTAATTGCCATCCAATTGTGTTTAGCCGGTTCATTTGTAAATTGAGCCAAACAAGACACTGTATTAGAGATGTCAGGCCTCGTTCCAATTGACAAGTACATAAGCGTACCTATTAATTCACGATAAGGCCAATCGTTAAGTCTTATTTCCTCGACTACAACATCCTTTTGTTTCGCTGCAACTTCAGATGGTGTCGACGTTGGGTTGTAATTACTCATACCATATTTTTCAAGTATGTCTTGAATATATCTTGACTGTCTCAACATGATGAACTTCTCATCTTGTTTAATTTCAAGTCCCAAACAATGTGATGCCTCACCAAGGTCCTCAATTTCAAAATCTTCGAGTAATTTCATTTTAATTTCATCTACCCAGCTTGGATCCGTGGACATCATCAATATATCATCGACGTAAATTAATAAGTAAAATTTGTGATTTCTTCGGGCGGCGAAATACATACATGGTTCGCTTCGTGTGGCTGATAAACCAATTTTTACTAATTTGTCTGAAAGACATGCATGCCATTGGCGTCCAGCTTAATGCAGACATAAATTGCTTTATTTAACTTGCAAGCATTTGCGCCTTTCTTCAATTGTTTTAGTATTGCACTTGCATGTTTTCTAACTTCATCATTAATTCCATGGTCATTGATTATCATTGCCAACGTCTCTGACAACATATCCGGTGGTTCCATATACACAGTCTCATTCAACTTTCCATTCAGATATGCAGTGACTACGTCAAATTGACGAACTTTGATAACTAACTCAGCAGCAATCGCGAGTAATAGTCGAACTGAATCCAGTCTGGCAACAGGAGCAAATGTGTGATTATAATCAACATCAAATTTCTGACTAAATCCTTTTGCGACTATTCTAGCTTTTCTTCTCTCAATTGTGCCATCCGTTTTTCGTTTATTTGTTAAAACGATGTGATTCCCAACTATATGTTGATTTTTAGTTGTTGAGACCATTTCCCAAGTTTTATTTTTTATCAGGCTCACCACTTCGGACTGATTTGCCTTTTTCCATTCATTATTTTTCGGTGACTTCATAGCCTCGTTTAAATTTACTTCAACTACTCCCACGAACACATCGTCATCCCCGATTTGATTGTCATCGTCAATTCTTTGGCTTTCTTCATCATCTTCACGTGAAGAATAGAGCTTGCGAGGACGACCTCTTGCACCAGTTCGTAGTAATTTGGGTCTTCCTCGTCCTCTGCCTACAACTATAGGTGTTAACCCACTTATTACGTCATCTGGAGTAGTTGGCGACGAATTTTCGTTATTTTCAGACCTATTTGAAGTAGTTTCACACTCGATATCGTTTTTCGCATTAATTATGACTTCAATTTGATCCTTTTCTCCATGGCTTTCGATATCATTATCTATTAAATTCTCTTCAGATGCTTCATTAAACGTATCTTCTTTAGACTTGACGTATTTGGCTAAAACAAAACTTTTCTTTTCTGTCAACCAGATTCGATACCCCTTTGTTTCTCGAGGATATCCAACAAAAATTCCTTTTACTGACCTATCTGCCAATGTCCCCTTTGTTGAATCCTTATTTAAAACGTATACATGTGATCCAAAGGTTCTTATATGGTTCCAATTTACCTTTTTATTTGTGCATACTTCATATGGAATACCACCATTTAACGCACTTGATGGACATCTATTCCTTATGTATGATGCGGTGGCAATTGCTTCAGCCCAAAACATTAGTGGTAATCCTGACTGAATTAATAAACAACGAGCCATTTCAATCAAGGTTTGATTCATTCTTTCCGCCACTCCATTTTGTTGTGGAGTTCTTACTACAGTTGAACGACGTTCGATTCCTTGCTTTGCAAGAAACGAATTTAACTCTTCATTGAAGTACTCTTTACCATTATCTGATTGAAGACATTTTACTTTCTTGCCTGTTTGCCTTTCCACATTTGCTTGGTACAGTTTGATGGCTTGGGCAACACCACTCTTTTGTTTCAGGAAGAACACTTCCACCCACCGTGAGCGATCGTCTATGAATGTTACAAAATATTTGGCGCCATTCATTGCTCGCGTCCTGAATGGACCTACTACATCTGAATGTACGATATTTAATAACTCGTCACTCTTTCGTTCACTCGTTGGGAATGGAAGAGCAACCATTTTTCTCCTCAAACACACATCACATTGGAGTAAACATTTTGTCTCTTCTTGATCATATTTTAAATTCAATTCTTTACTTAATACACGGGTTAGATCTCTTGAATTTAAATGTCCTAACCTCTCATGCCATCTTTTCATTTCTGTTTCCTTATTTGTACTTGCCACACCAGCCATCTGGTACTTTTCAATGATATAATATAAATCCCCACGTCTGCCTTTAATTTAGCTTTTCAATTTTCATCGAATACAGTGGCATATTTACTGGTAAATAATACATTGTTGCCCTTATTGGTAATTTTGGAAATTGAAACTAAATTAGCTCTTAATTCAGGAACATACAATGTATTTTGGAATTCTACCAACCTTAAATTTTGTCCGATTTCAATTGGTAATTGAACTGTTCCTTCATCCTTCATTTCACTAGATGCATGATTTGCGAGATTAATTTTTCCGGTTGTGGACTCGTCCAAATTTACAAATGCGTCTTGATTACTACATAGATGCGTTGTACATCCACTATCAAGTATCCATGAATTCGCCAAGCCATTTCTGTCTCTAGATATTTGGTTCTTAATTGCATTGACTTCTTCATTACATCGAACTTCTTTATTACACAGAAATGCAGCATACATGTCATCAGTCGTAAGATTTGTCTGCTTGAATGTATTCGTATTTGATTTGTTTGATTTGTCTGGACAATCAATGGATTGTGGCCCTTCTTTCCGCAACTAAAACATTTCCATTTGAATTGAGTTGTTGCATTACTATTTTGATTACCTTTATTTTTATTTTTCCATTTTTTTTGATCCGCAATGAATGCTCCAGCTACATCATCATTCACGGTCTGCTTTCGCACATCACTTCCTTCAATAATTTTTACTTTCAGTGCGTCAGCAGATGGTAGCTCGTCTCTGGATTCAATAGCACATCGAAAATTTTCATAACTAGCTGGAAGACTATACAACAGCATAATAGTCGAAAAATCTTTGTGTACATCCACATCCATTGCAGCCAATTTATCGACGGCATCGAAAAACTTGTTGAGGTGATTTCTTACATCTCCACCCCCAGTTAACTTTTGCAACATAAGTTGTTTAAGTAACGTTGCTTTACGAGCGGGACCTTTTGACGCAAATACCGATTCCAATTTTAACCATACGTCACGCGATGTTATACAATTACGTACATGTTGTAATTCACTTGGATGAATTGATAAAATCAGATCTGATTTAGCCTTTTTATCACTCTTTAACCATGCGCTTCGAAGTCGTGCATTGGCAGCATTCGCCACAGCGTCGGTTCCATTCACAATATCAGGTATTTGGTTTTCCCCATTCACATATTCCCACAGATCATTTTTTGTCAATAATGCTACAGCCTGCATTTTCCTTGGCTCAAAATTATCCTCCAACAATAGTTCTATGCGAACTGAATGTGATCCATTTCCTGCCATTCTTGACCCACATCAATGAGTATAGAGAAAACACGTGTAACCAAAATAACCTCAAAATCCAACAATACTACAAATTAATTTTTACTTTGCCTGGGCCCATAACTTATTGAAATGATTGAACAGAATCACACAGATTGATTGGTTTTATAATATGATTTATTATATTATATATAATTTCGTTGGATTGACTTTTTATTTAAACGATACAACTTTGATATGTACTTAATTCGAACGTTATAGGTAGAATATAGAAGATAAAGAAATATAACCTAACGTGACAATTTGGTTAAATATATATACATCGATCCAATGCATATAGATATATCGATATGGTCGTTTCGTCTTGAACCGCGAAATTCAAATTGACTTCAACAAATTTTGAACTTTTTTTTTTATCAAATTTTTGATAATTTCATTTTTTTTTAATTTGAATACTTTTCAAAATTGTTGAGGATGATACCACAAGAACTCAGACTCAGCCGTATATTTTTTGATGTTACATTCGAGTACTAACTATTATTGACAATTCAACGAGAGCTGTTGTGACAAAATCACTAGAACGTAGCTCGAGTGATTATGTCAAACAGATCGAGTCAAATTACCTGTATAAAAGTAAGTACTTAAAAACATCACTAAAAAATATCAGGCTCAAAATCCGAGCTCGAATGGTATTTGCGGAGACAATTCCTCGAATAAATTGATATTCAAATTTTATCAAATTTCATTCACCCTTATTTAACACAGAAACAAAAGAAAACCTGACATACTGAATATTACTATCTTTCAAATATGAAACCTTAAATAAAATTAGTCATTTTTGACATTAGTTTCAAATTGACGTGCTCCATGAATACATAATAAATGCAACTCGTTACCATGATAACCATCCGACACAGTGCACAGTAATAGTTGTGTCACACGATGTATTCGAAGTTATTGCCGACGCCGTTAATAACTCAGGTAAATATACCGAAATAATTTTTCTGTTATTGTGAAACTTCCCGCACAAAGCATTCTACGCCGGTGCAAAGTTTTCACCCGTCACGCTGAAATTTTGAATAACTCGAGCCGCGTCGCCCATAACTGCCGATTTCGAAGAGTGCATTTTAACAACGTCACTCACTTCACTTATATCTATATTCATCAGACTCTATAATATATTAAACTCTGGACGTCACATCTGATTCAGTGCAATGGAATGAAATTTCAATATAGCGGAGTGCCGTAAGGTTTATACATCGGAATCCAGAGCTTTTGAATGGATCTGTAGGAAACTTTTTGGAATGTGTTTCTGATACTTGATATAATGATGTCGGAAGATTTATTTTGTGCGCTTTCAAAATTTCAATTATTACAGAAAATAATTATCAATTATTCTGAGTTTTCTTTCATTTTAGATGAAATACTTGAATTTATTTCCGTCCAAAGTTGGATTTTGGAAATGAGAACTGGATTTTGGAATTACAAACCTGTCCTTGAGCACTCAAAGGACCGTAGGTACAAAGGTAAGAGGGAAGCTTTTAGAAGGGACAACAGCAAAATTACTCTTTCATTTATTTCGACGATCAAAATAAAAGTGAATGATGATATCATCCCAATTGATCATTTGTTTATCTCCTACTGTCATTTCAACCCACCCATACAAAGAATGATGATCGGTCTTTCATTGGGAGTAGTAATAGAGGCTACGTTCTAGATACAAATTTGAATAATCGCGCTATAACACGGCATATTTGAGCTCAGTCGGTAAGGTAGATCTCTGCATGTCCGATCGTCGGGTTTATGTTATCGACAAAATGGTTTCCCATACTATAGTATGATGTTTTTAATATGCTACTTCCAAATAATAACCGAAATAGTTCCTATAGTACGTTCGAATAATAGACAAAATGGTTCCTATAGTATAATGTTTTCATACTATAGTACATTCGAATAATAAACAAAATGGATCCTATAGTACTACATATTATCATTTGTTTATCGATCATTTGTTTATCATTTGTTCAAATCATTCGTGATCGATTTTTACGAGGGAAACATTATGGTTGATTCTCATTGATGACATATAAATTTATTTACATGGGAAACATTACGACTGATTCTCATGTATGACATAAATTTTTTACATGGAGAATAATATGATCGATTCCCATGTACTACATATATCGATCGACAGAATTCATGATCCCCATATATGCATACGTCTATTTTAACGTAAAAATATTATGAACACATTTCAATGAATGTTTGATAAATAATTTCACAACTACTCCAATCAATCGAAAAAGGATGAGGGTGATAATAATAACATCTGATACATGTATTTCCCCCACATCATTTACCGCTGTTATCCAATGACAATGTATCTATCAACCTTTTCTCCCACTCATCTATAACTATCATCCAATCACCTTAGTGTTGGAAATACCTCTTAGTTCATTCTTTCTATCATCCAATGATATTTGAGCATGATTTATTACTTTTTAACCGTTATTGTATCATTCCAACCGTCATTTTCAACTACACAGTAAAATTTTTTTTGTCATGAACAAAGAATTAGTCATTTCAACAGTTATTTTATTTGCGTAGTAACTTTATGTTATGAAATATTAGAAGTAGGGATATTACTATAAAAGCATGAGATTTTTCCTCTGCTTATTCATTTCATATTCAAGTATCAAAAAGATTTTATATCCAAGTGTCAAAAGATTTCAACATGGACGATTTACCTGTGCCATTACCATCAGAAGAAGTGATATTATTACAAACATTTCCACCACATAAATTGCGTTGGTCTGATATTATTTACAAACATTTCGGTGATCAAGCTCCAACGAATATTTTAAATTTTTTGAATGATACAATAAATTATCAAAATAATGTCTTACGCATTTCACATTTACGTGAACGTGAAATTATTGGAAACCTAAGAGAAGTTTGTTCAAAGTGCTTATACACACATGATGGTCTCAATATGATGGTTGGAATGTTCAAACAAATGTCGCAAAGTGTGAACGACTTAATGGTGAATATTTTTCATTTACAACGTGAATATGAAGCTGAAAAACAAAACGCAAGTGTTTCATCAAATGAAATAGAAGATTCTACTATTGTCAAAGATTTGATTGATAATATAATAGATATGTCATCAAATGTATACCAAATATCGGAACAAACAAAACAATTCATCAACGATAGGAAAGAATTTAATAATAATTTATAAAAATGTATGCAATCAAATAAAATCAACAAAATTGTATCAAATTTCGTTTTATTATTATTTACATAATTATTATTCTACCTATTGCATGACCATTTTTTAAACAATATCGTTATTAGATTTATATGTTGCATAATATTATTAGATTTACACAGAAGAAAATTATTAATATTCGAAAATGTCAATCAATGAAAAATGTTTATGTTTCTGATTGTAATTATCATACATTTAAGAATTTCATAGGCTTCCATTGTGCTCATGAAAATGTGAAACAATTGAAAAGTTGGTTGGAAGAAAAAAATAATTTATTAGAAAATAAATATTAACCAAAAGAATATGTATTATAATTTACTTTAAACCTCATTATAATTATCCTAATAACCTTATATTATCCCTTAAGTTGCTATTTCCATTATTTGCTATGGGTGCGAAAAAAGATTAACAGGTAGCATTGTTATGGCACGCGCCATTTCATTCAAATATAGATAACAAAGGAATCAGTAGCACCACCTTAAAATATACCTATATATATATATTGGAGGTAATAAGCGTGCGCATCATCCCTTATAATGCCCAATTTTTATTGGATATGGGTCCTTTAATAACCTCCCCACCCCGATGACGTCAATCATTTTCTTCAAGACAAAGCATGAAGCTTTTCATATATTTCAAATAATTAAAGAAAACACGTGATTATTTTCAATATAATAAAAAGAAAAATATATAAAAAATCTATTGAAATAAATAATTAAAAGGAAGTAGAATTGGAAAAATAATAATTGTGGTGTAATAAAAACAGTGAAACGAATTAAAAAAATAATAGGTAAGTATATATGAATTATTAATTTTTAAATGAAAAAAAAAAAAAAAAAAATTGTAAATAACCTAAATTAATTTTTTCATGTTTCATTATTGTATAAATAACCTAAAACATTTAATGTTCATATATATATATATATATATATTTTTTTTTACAGAAAAATGGAATCACTACCATATTTATCATTTACTTTGCATATCCCTATGGAATGGATGATGACCGATACATCATATAGTGATATTATAATTTACATAATGAATATAACAGAAGAATATTTAAATATTCATGGCAGTTATGATGGTTTAGTAATAGATATCGTTGGAGTCCAAGCAATATTAATAATAAATATTATTGAAAGGATAATATGGTTTAGAAGAATCAGGATCGAGGACGATCCTCGTCCACCGAACGTCCAATATTTTCCTCGATTAGCACCTCTTCATTTAGAGGAACTATGGGAATTTTTACCTCTTAGTAATCTCAACAACGACAACAACGATAATAGTAACTACAATAACATCAACGACAACGACAAACGACAACAGTAATAATAACAATGATGATACTGATGAGGTCAGTACTGATGATGATGTCAGTACTGATGATGGTGATGATGGAAATAATGCAGAAATGCATGAATTTTTCATGCAAAACTGGATAGCCGCTGATGGGTATGATAGCGGCTATGTATCGTATGAGGAAGATAATGATGATGATGATGGTGTTGAGATGATGATAATATAACACATATATTCATTTACATTAATTTAAAATAATAAAATAAATATATATTTCATAAACCAAATTTCGTTTTATTATTTGTTTTACATATTTATTAAACATATCCTTAATTATTTATTCACAAAAAAGTATCATTTTATATATATTATAACGGTCACCTTTCCGCAGAAAAGCTAAAATCCGGAATTTATTATCATCAAACGGACTTACCGTTACAAATGGATTAATATTCAATTTATTTTGCCCCAAATTTAGACAAAATAATTCAAGGGATGCCACCCTAGTTGATAAATTTAAATTAAAGGTCACTAGATAGAACTAGGGAATTTCTCTAGTAACCTGTTGAATTGCCGGAATGCTGAAAATGAAATAATTATAGGAATAAACCTGAAAAGAGTTATTCAAATATTCTCAAAACAAATAATTCGGTTTATTTCGGTTGAATTGATAATAATATATTTGAATAACTTATTAAAAATGATAAATAAAGAACTTTTTTATTGACGAATGAATTAAACGCTTAATAACTATTAAAAACACTTGATAGTTACCAAAAATGTTTGATATTAACTGAAAAATGTTTGATAATTAAAGAAAATGTTTGATCTCAATTGAAAACGTTTGATAATTAAAGAATATGTTTTATCTCAATTGATAACGTTTGATAGTCCACAAAAATGTTTGGTATTAATTGAAAAAGTTTTATACGAACTAAAAACGTTTGGTAATAATTGAAAATATTCGATAATTGTAGATTATTAATTGATATTATTAGAAATTCCGGCGAATCATACGAAAATATTAAAATTATGACAATTAATTACTTTTGAAATTACTATTCATGAAATACCAATATGATCTTTTCTAAGGATCGTTAATTATTGATATTTCACCAATATTGATTAGTTTAATGCAAATTTTTTAGACAATATCATACACAAAGTCCCTTTTTGGAGATCTTTTATCTCTTTTTTAACTCGCGTGTAGCCCAGGATGGGTCTACAAATACTGATTTTATAACACCTAAACAATTCAATAATTAATAACAATTAATTCTAAAGAATGGACTTAGCCCGTATAAATATTGCTGCGCTGTCAAATCGTATGAAAAAATATGGTAAGAAAATGAACAAATATTATAAATAGAAACGTGCCCAACAATGGCGTCACTCACCGATCACTTTAAATTCAGAAAGAATTCTTATATTGTGCCGTATTTACCCTTTCACGGCCTTCAATAATCTCTACAATTTCTCACTAATCCTCAATGAATTCCTCAGTATAATTTTGTGACGTGTTTTTACACTTTATCAATATATTTTTCTTTCTTTTACAAAATTTTTCCTGCTTAACTTTGACTCACACACGCAATACAACCACACTCTATGCTCTACCAGGGCTAAGTGAAGTCAAAATGGCCGGAGCGTCAGTCTTGGTGGCGTCTTCTTCTTCTAGAATTTTCGGTCGTCTTCTTCACGTCTCCATGCGGCGTTGATTGGCTGCGACAATTCAAATTCAAACATCCGGATCTCTAATTGGCCGGTCGTTGACCCGACGCGGACTCTACCGGGATAAAAATTATAAGGTTTATAATTTATCGACTGCAATATTGAATTATGCAGGTTGGATCATAATTATACGGCTGAATTCGGTAGTCCGGTGGCGCCAAGTCGATGTATGTAGGTCTGGTAGTATCACTAACCCATCAAAATTGTCAACCATGGTTGAATGTAGTGTTGTTAATCTCAATAATTATTTGGTGGTTAATTAGTGATTATTGATTAATAATATTTCCTCCGGATATTTTTGCTCCCGTGAGTATTATTTTATAATCCTTATTATTTCCCATTTTATAATTGACTCGATATTCATCTCACCACATTATTTTTCAGGTTATGGTTTTGATCGTTGGTTGTAACAGAAAAATGAATTGTTCCTCCTGGCCCAACACTCTGGAAAACGTCTCGTCAAATTCTTGTGATAATGAATGAAGTCCGCTCCCTGATTCTCAGTTGAAGTTTACATTGTAGACGTCCGGCTTCCATTTACACAAACATTCACGCATTCCATTTACATTTTCATAGTAATCTATTACAATTTTATATGACAGGTATATTCAATACTATATTATTTACTTTATTTATCCGGAAATATTCATTATTTTATTTCAATAGTCTAATATTATTTTATTTCATTACAGCGCAGCAATATTTCGCCCTTAAAAGAGGCAAGGGATAATGTGTCTGAAGCACATCATCACAATATGAATATTTTTTTCTTATACTAATTTTCTAACAAAACCACTAATAGGTTTATATTCAACAATACGATCATGTAACATCAAACAATAAGCTGTGGTTTGTGCAGGAAATTCATTAGCAGATTCAATTTCAATTCGTACATCTACTGGTCCTGATTTTAAATTTTCATTCTGTTTTGAACAATCAATCACTACAAGTGGTGCATGTGATACGAATTCAGCTTTTGTTAACATAGGATTTGATTCTTTACCATAGTATGATGATTGAAAATTTGTATACATTTCATATAATATAGCATATTGATTTTTATTAAATCTAAATTCAAATTTCCATAAGGATAAGATTGTGAATTAAGAAATACTTTTACATCTCTCAATTTGCAATGATCAAAATGACTCACATTTTTCCTTACATTATTTTTTCTAGCAGTTTGAAATCCTAGTATGATATAGCGTGGTTTTTCCAATTGTGTTGTAGTTTTAACCACCCAAACGTTTTTTGTAGATGTTGGAAGCAATGGATATTACTATAATTCCCATGCACGAAAACTCATTGAAATAGATGGATCTTTAGCTATGTAATTGAGCAATTGTATTTTTTGTGTGTCTGAGACTTTTACATATGGTATCATTCATTCAATTTTCTGAAGGGTGAGCTTCACATCTTCTACTACAGTTTGCAGCATAGCATTTGAATCAGTATTCGCTCTTGTGAGAATTAATTCATGTTTAGCATTCACAATAACTTTCTGATAATCTTCAGCGAATCCCAACAATAAATTTAACGGAATAGATATATCAAAATATCCATTGGCATCAATTATTTTATCATTATCTTGAGTTAACCATCCAGCATTCTCTAAGAGATAATTCTGTGCTGAGCATAGGGAAACATATCCTTTCATAAGAGATGTTATACCAACATTTTTATTTCGATCAATTTCAACTGCATTCAATTCATAACGTATCTCCTCAAATAGATGACATATGGCAAGGTTTACTAGTGATGTAGTTGCGACTGCAGCATTCTCACCCTTAGTCAATCGTCCACAGATATGTAATGTGCTTTTGCTTGGTAATAAACATAAGTCTTAATGTTGTACAGCAATACGAATTTCGTCATTGTTGTTGAATGTTGACGATGCATATGGTAGATGTGCATGAATTTTATAATGTGCAATAGATTCATCGAATACAATTGCTTTTTGAATATTTAAGATTTGCGCCATGGTATTAGACATACAAAGCAAAAACAACACACTTTTATTGTTTCCCACATAGTTTCAATCCCAGATTTTTCAGCAGTTGAATGTTCTGAGGTGTTAGCTGTTTGTGTGGTTTGTGATGACTGATCCTTTTTCGACATGTTGACTTGCTTTTATAACTCCCACCACTATGAACTATTGATGGTTGAATGACTGTATCATATACAATACCCATCACTTTATTGACTTTATGTGTAATCTAATAGTTATGATTTCACCGCGAAAGTTTACAAGTTCACCGTCTTGATCAACTATTCTTAGTTGTAAATGTTGTATTGACTGAACAGTGATTGGCATGTAAATGACATGTGATGGTACTTCAACGATCTTATATCCTGGTGGGACAGTTGGAAAAAATTCATGTATTGTATCTACACGATGACCATTAATATAAGCTCCGGTGGTGATATTACATTCAACACGAAGTGCATTAACTTTAAGTATTGTCACTGGAAAGTCAGACTTATGGATATTGCCTGCTTCAAGTATACGTGGCTCAAATCCCAACAATCGTCCAATAGAATCTTCAGGTATAAAATTTATAGAAACATTACTTTGAATCTCACAACACAATTCATTATTATTAGGTTTGAGTGTGAATTGTATGTTTGGTAATGCTTTCTGCACATAATTCTCAATATCTTCGATTTCATAGCTACCAGTTGGAATGATTGTTGGATTTTCACCTCCAATTATGTCAAATTTGTTGTTGGTCTCATCAACATTAGGAATTGAATTAAAAGTTAGCAATTCAATAAGTCCCAACATATATGTTTTATGTGGTGAAAGTTCAATTGATGGAAAATATTGAGTTTCCAATACCGAGGATCTCCCCGTTAAAGTTAATGTCAACGAATCATCCATGACTGATGTTAATTCACTATATCATCATGTTTTTATAGTTGCTGAGTTAAAAATTTCAAACATAGATGACCACATATTACAGTATTATAGTCTTGATATCTGTTATGATTATATTTCACCCTACCAACATCGAGATAATCCATTAATTCTTTAGGAGCTTGCAAATCACCGAAACTATCAAAGTATGTAACATCTTTATTCTTTTTCATATATGTCACCCAATGAGTTCCAGGTCCATTTTTATCATCAAGATTGATAATAGCTGATTCATTTTTCCATGGGCCTGATTCTGGTAAATTATTTCTCATGAATATTCCACGAAAATGTGGAATTTTCATAATTTTAGCATACTTCATGAGATCAGCATCGGTTAATGCTCGATGTGGTAGGTCTATAAATTTTTTATAGGATTCAAGTAAAGACCTAAACCTTTTTTATATGGTTTCAAATACATTCTTTTGCCTAAAGCAATAGATTCCATCGTTTCATTGTGACGTTTATTTTCTATTATGGTTTGAGATTTGAAAATATTTATGTTTATTCAAAATCATTGAATCAACCAAAGTATAAATACTTGGAAAATATATTAAAAACTGTAGAGGGTGTTGAATATTTTCCATTTAGTGATCATGAGAAGGTAGTTACACCTGAAGAGGCACGACCAAATTCTATCATGATTTTTGATGATGTAGCTTGTGAGAAGCAAGATAATATTAGAGCTTTTTTCTGTATGGGTCGACATAGAGATGTTGATTCATTTTATTTATGTCAAACGTATACACGTATACCAAAACATTTGATACGTGATAATGTGAATTTGATAGTACTATTCAAGCAAGATGAAATGAATCTCAAACATATTTATGATGATCATGTCAATACTGATATGACATATAAAGAGTTCAGAGGTATATGTTTATCATGTTGGAATGATGATAAATATAGTTTTACAGTTATTGACAAAGATAGTGACATTAATTCAGGAAGATATAGAAAAGGTTTTGACTGCTTTATAAGTAAATGAAATGTTTAAGATATTACAGTTCTATTATAGACTCAAATGCGTCAACATGGCTGCTTCAAACATCGATACATTAACGCAAATAGTAAAAGCAAGTGATGCAATACGTTATAAGCATAGAATGATAAAGCATGGAAAAGAAATATCAGAACAGATTATGAAGGATGCTTTTAAACCTATTGTGCAACCATTGGAAAATTTAGTGACAACATCTAATCAGATGAAGCAAGAAATAAAAGATGAATTGGCCGATATTCGTATAAAGAATGAACCAGATCAATCGTTTGCAACTGCTATGAATTATGATGAAGAAGGATCATTATCCGATAATAATGATACCATTAAACGATTCGAACATGATGAAATTACATCTCAAAGTTCACCTTTAAAGCATGAAGATAATTTAACATTATATATGAAAATGCTTATGGGTAAACAGAGTAATAGTAAATTAGATGTTAGATTCGGTGTACGCAAGACAACTAATAATCAATTGAAAATTGGTGATACCAATATTGAGTTCAATGATAATATTATAAGTGTTGGTAATGAACGTTTTCAACGAACTCCTGGATTAATTGAATTATTATTCACTAAATCACCAAATGAATCAATCATAAGTGATAAAGATAAAGAAAATTATATGAATATAATTAAATCAACAAATGTGCTCTATAAACTCTATGATCCTGATGGTAGTCTCATGATGGATAAGAGTTTGAAATATAAACAATATATTGAAAAAAATATAAAACAGAAATCTGGAAGAGCACTACCTTACTATAAAATAGCTAAAAGAATAAGTAAACCTTTGGATTATGTATACTGGGATGATCCTAATGAACTTGTTGATCGCTTACGATTACTTTTAGCATCTCAATCTGCAGGCAACACAAGTCATACAAATGAAATAATTTCGATTATTGAAGAACTACGTGAAGCAAAAATTATATGTTAACAATGATTTCATAAAGTTCATCATTTATACCTCGATAGTTGAAGTAACAAGATGAGTGTTGATATATTCGGACGAAAGTTAGTGAAAAGTAATGCAAAATCAGATCGTGGACCTCCTGGTTATGGTTTCAAGATTACATCCGATGGACAATATGATATGGATGATAAAAGGCTATGTAACATTGCAGATCCTCTGCATCATAATGATGCTGTACCTATGAAGATTGTAAAAAGTTACATACGAAAAAAAATTGATGACTTGAATCAAACTTTATTTATTTTACGTCATGATATTATTGAATGCAATGATCTTATAACAAATTATAAAATGAATATGCGTAACACAGTCAATAGTTACCGTGAAAATATAGAAAAGGAACTATCTAAACAGATAAATCTCATTTCTAAACTAACTTCTGAACGAGCTGCAGTGAATGCAGCATGTAAAAATAATACCAAAACATCAAACGATTTCAGAACAAATATTATTGAAAATAATATTAAGAAACTATTAGAATCTGTTAACAAATAATTATGATGAAAGCAGTGATAGTTGATGAATTACATAAGCCTGCTCGTGTCAATTATAAACGTCGTCATGTTGAAATGAGAGGATTAGATGAAACATGGCAAGGTGATCTTGTTGATATGTCAGCTTATGCAAATAATGGTTTCAAATATCTGCTAACTGTAATTGATATTTTCTCAAAATACGCATGGGCAGTACCATTGAAAACAAAAAATGGGAAAGATGTTACAAAAGCAATGAAATCTATCATAAAAACTTCACGTAAACCTGAAAAATTACATGTTGATCGTGGTAAAGAATTTTATAATAAAGAACTTGAGATGCTCATGAAACATTACAATATTCAATTATAATCAACATTCACAAACTTGAAAGCTTCAATATGTGAACGTTTTATTCGTACACTTAAAAATAAAATGTGGAAACAGTTCAGTCTTCAGGGGACATATAAATGGATTGATATTTTACCAAATCTCATAGATAAATATAATAATACAAAACATAGAACAATAAAGATGAAACCTAAGGATGTTACAAACGAAAATGAAAAATTGTTACTTCACACAGTATATAAATCTTATCAAATTGTTAAAAAGCAGCGATATAAGTTTAAAATTGGTGATAAGGTTCGAGTAAGCAAATATAAACATATATTTGAAAAAGGATATACACCAAATTGGACAACAGAAATATTCACCATCGACGATGTGGAAAATACTACTCCACCAACATGTAAACTAATTGATATTCGTAATGAACCAATTATGGGTTGCTTTTATGAAGAAGAGCTTAGTAAAGTAGAATATCCTGACGTTTATCTTATAAAAAAAGTATGACGAAAACAAGGAAATAAATGTTATGTAAAATGGTTAGGATTTGATAATTCACATAATAGTTGGATAAGTGAAAAGGATTTGTAATAAAATAAAATATTTTTAAATATATACATGTTTTTTTCTTTAAATCATATCATCACAATTATTTTGATTAACTTAATTCTTATAACCCCATGGTAAAGTATCTGTTGTTTGATGACAAATTATTCTTTCATCATCTTCCCAACTTAAAGCTAATTTTCGTTGAGCTATTGTATCAACTACGTGTTTTTTACTTCTAATTAAATATTGATTTACAAATAAATTATTATGATCAAATAGACATTGTTCATAATCATTGAATGTAATCTTTTTCAATGATGACGCTTTGATACCTTTTGCCTTTTTCTGATCATGATCATTATTCAATACTTTAAATGAATATAATTTCGCACGAAGTCCTATAAATTCAGTCATTATTTTCCCATTATTCTCATCTTTCAATAAACCTAATACTTTCTTATTCATCAATGGCATATCATAAATATTATTTTGTGAATAATCACTCGTATCGAACTTGTGAATATCACGTTTCATGATTTCGTACACATCGGGTGTAATCAAATGATAGATGAGACTATCTGTATCCGTGTACATTAATTTAGATTGTTGATTTGGAAACATTTTTTTAATATATTCATAATGAAAATCGTAAATATATATTTTTGATATATCTAAAATAGAATATCCTACGAATATCGGTTTATTAAACTTAACTTTAACATGATTCAACTCAATGATAACCATATCTTCATCGAAAATGGTGCAGCTATGAAAATTTGGTCTTGCTATTAGTGCTCGTGCACCACACCTTCCATCCCACTTTGTTACCAATTTAACATCTTTATGGTTCTTCACATTCTCCATTGTTTTACCATACACGGAGTTGATCATCAATTTGATGAATCCTTTCTGGAATTCATTCTTAGCTTTTTTTCTTAAATCAGTATTCAAATCAATATATGGTTTCAACCAACGTAATTGTTCAAACTTGAGAATTCGATGAATTTTATTAATCTTCATACCCAAAGTCAAGCATTGTTTCAAATTTTTGTAATGAATTATATACTTTTCTTTGGGTAGAAGAGTTGTCATCAGTTTTGAATGTTTTCCTGTTGGTGGTATAAAGTTTTGGGGGCATAATGGTAAATCACGATGCATATCATGAAGCTCTTCCGGATATATCATATCAACTTCAAATATATACCCGAATGATGAATCGTTTGAAATGTTGATTATGTCGTTTTCATTGAATACATTTTCAATCCATTCAAATCCACCAGATGGTAAATAATCACTCATAGCTGCACCATAAAGATTGTTAACGTCAAAATACATTAGATATTATTCTTCTTCATTTGGATTGAATTGATCACCCATATACTTGTTGTTCGCTTTAGCATAACGATTCGAACATTGAGATACACCACCTCTTATTCCTTTTGCAATAAATAATAACATTTCCGGGTCTATCAATAGCTCTAATTTCATATTCGTATATCTAAGCATTGCATCAAAAGCTAAACCTGGTGCTGTATAATAATGTAATGCATCTAAATTATATGTTGAGTAGCAACTATGTCTGAAATTTTCAAAAATATCTGCTAAAAGTAAAACATCAGTCTTGAGGTAAAGATCTGAATACTCTCCCAATGTTTTAACATTGAATTTATCCCAAATTGTTTTCGCGTGTTCATAATTCTCATCTGTCATTCCACAATTATTCAATTTTGAGAAGAATTTGTCTTTTGTTGGTAATTCCGTTTCATCAAGTTTTAACCAACTATCAATGTATTCGTATGGAAAAATACCTTTTCTCGTAACTAATTTATATTGATCATCAGATTTATAATATTTACGAGTTATTACTTTATCAGCATCATTTATATTTGATGATAATTTATCAATACTGCTTGACATGAATCTGTATGAGTCGATGAATCTCAGTGATATTTTGATGTCTTTCACTTTTTTACTAAATGAAATATATTTTTCCTTGTTAATTGGTTGCAAAAATAATTCCCCTTCAAAATCTTTAGCTATTGATTTGATTATAAAATGTGAATCATATCCAGATAAATTGTGGAATACAACGGGGATGTAATGTGGAAGTTGATATTGCATATTACAACTTTCATGTGCTGCACCACGATACTTTCCAGTTAGATGACAGTGATCACGATGTTTTTTATCCGTTTCATTGAATAGCTGTTCACATATGTGGCACAATCTCGCGTTGTTATATTCATGCTTCTGCTGGGTTGTTAGTGCTTTCATAGGTTTTTCATGCTTGAAATATATTTGATTCACTTCAATTGCTAATTGATACATTTCATTAGTGAACCAATTGATACAATCAGGATCTCTTTTTAATTCAAACTTTGATAATGAATCATTATATGAACAGTGTACATAATATGCAATGCTATGTGGTACATGTTTTTGAGATCCATCTGGGCTTGATTTCAAAATACACTCAAGATCAGCATAAACAGCAAATGGTACAGATTCTTTATATTTATAATTATTGAAGAATAAAAAATTTTCATTTTCCTTTGGCAAAATTACTCGAAGTGTCTTGTTGATGTTTTGACAATCCATTCTATGATTTTCATATGCATTGAGTGATTTGAAATGACATAAACATCTATCACAAAGGTTGGCGCGTCTCGTTTTACTTATATGTCTTGATATTAATCGCGAAATGCTGCGTATCCATGTGAAATGATAAATTTTTTTATAATCATCATTATAACTTGTAATATTACTTCCAATCATTAATAAGTGGATTGTTGGTTCTAGACTATTCAAATTTTTACTTATATAATAAGGAACTATATCACTTTTTTCTTGATTTTCATCTTCAAGACCATATACATTGATTGATAAATTATTCATCACCTCAAATTTCAGTATTTGATCTAATGTCATTGGAAATCTAAGTCCCTCATATTTAAGATTTGCTTCACTATAATGAGGATATGAATATGTTATACATGGATTTATATTTGTTTGATTCCTAGCTGCTACAACACACCACAGGAAACAATATTCATCCTTGTTTTTAATGTTCACTACAGCTTTCTTCAATTGAATGTATCGTGGTAATTCTACAAATGTGGAAATACCACCACTCATTACCATATATTTATTGAAATTGACAACTAAGTTAATTATTTCATTCATCGACCAGCCAGAATCACGTTCTTCAAATTCAGCAACTTTAACTGTTAAAATATCTATAATATTATCTTTATACCACTCATTAATATCCGTTGATCTTAGTATAGGTACATTTTGTGTATTAAAATATTTAACTTCTTCAACTATACTACCATTTTTCATGTTTTCAAATCTACAGGCTAACACAACATTCACTTTGATATTATTATTTTCTTGCATTGTTTGTTTCACTTTTGTGATGAATGTTTCTTTTGCATCTTTCAAAAATGATTGTGAATCAATAAGTTTTATGTTTGTAATCATACCCGTTTTAATTCTTCCGTTGAAAACTGATTGCAAATCATTCCATTGTATATTATTTTCATCAACATTAATAATACCACCAATTATATTATTTTCATCAACATTAATATTACCATCAATTATATTATATTTTTTTCTATGTAATTTATTGAACTTAACAATAAGAGACTGTAACTGTGAAATACATGTTAACACTTGCACTTTCTCACTATGTGTTTTACACTTTTTCAAAATCTTATTCAATAATTGCAAATTTTTTGCACCAATTCTTCTCCATCTATTCGCATAATTAAAACTTTCTAGATGATTATTTAAGTTCAAACATAATTTAAATCCATCTTGGAGACTTTCGATTATATTGTTAAATTGTTTTTTCATTTTGATTGCGATATTGATGAATACTTTATGCTTCGAAGTTTTTTTTTAAATTAATTTAATATTCCAAATGTGCATGCTTTTATAATGTTAGGAAAAATGAAGAGTGGGGAGCTAAACAAAGAACTTTCATCGGTTTTTCTTAATACTTAGGAAATGTAATGACCTCTAAATATTATAGAACAAAGAAATTCTCACCGTTTTTTATCTTGAAAGAGTGGGGAAAACTTATAATCTGTGACGACCTAGGTCGCACACGAACAGTAAAATCCCCATAGCGAGTTGGTGCCCGTGAAATAATGCACAGGTGCCGACAACGCTACTGGGGAACATTTTTATTTATTTATTTATTTATTTATTTATTTTATTTAATTTTTATTAAAAGAGGAAAAAAAAAATATGTATACACGGGCCGGGATCGAACCCGCGCCCGTAGCAATCCGAACGACCGTCCGACCGGGTGGGGGAACCAGAGGGTCCCACCACCACACCAGTACCGAGAATCTCCCACTGTACGCCGCAAGGCAGTGGGAGATGCGCCGTCCGCTTGTGCGCAACGAACACCGCGGAGTGGGAGAGGCCCGCCGCGGCTACATAAGCCACCGCACGAGCTCGTAGAGCTCAGTCTTCACCGGTTGCCCAGTACGAGCAACACTAGTCCAGTGACCAGTAACCAGCGACCAGTAACCAGTAACCAGCATACCGAGGAATCCAGCAAGGAAGGATAACAGTTCTTTTGAGAACTACTTTGTGGAGATTTCATCAAAAACCAATAGTTCTTCTGAGAACTCAATAACCAATAGCTCTTTTCAGAGCTAACATTTCACGCCAACAGCTCTTCTGAGAGCTAACAAAGTGAGTCCGCTTGGATCACAAAACATCTCCCTACCTTTCCTGTCCGCCACGTTAGTCGTTTGGGCTCGCCGTAAGCCGCGGCGCGTGTACCTCGTGCGATTTTGTTGGTTGGCTCTAAACTGCAGAATCGTTCCTGAGTTGTGGAGCGCATGCGACACGCTCTCGTTCCGGTTGATATCGCCCGTCGGCAAACCAACGGAGATATCATTCAATATCCTGACTCCGGGTGCTGTTGGTTGGCACTAAACTGCAGCACCACTGCCCATCCTAGCGTACCCCTCGGGGTAGTCCTTCCCGCTCATTCGGCACTGTTGGTTGGCACTAAACTGCAGTGTCCCTCTCTTCCATCGTATCGCATTGAACTATTGTACGCGTATCGGGCTCCGAACTCATTGTATCGCGTATAAAGTCATTGCGTAAGAAAAATTATACAGCGTGAGGGAATAAATTGTCATCGAAGGAAAATATTGTACGCTACGGGATTGAAATTTGTGTAAGAGTATAAATAAAAGTATTCTGCCAAAGCCTACTGGTAGAATAAGAAACGTAACCAGTAAATTTGTCAACGTTTCTTTCACCCTCACCCAGTTACGAACCTTGGAATTCGGCTGAGTCTAACGGCATTATCACCGAGGGTATCTGTCAACCGACAGTCAGACGGAAGAACGTTACAAATCTGAAAGAATAACATGTTAGGAAAAATGAAGAGTGGGGAGCTAAACAAAGAACTTTCAACGGTTTTTCTTAATACTTTGAAAATGTAATGATCTCTAAATATTATAGAACAAAGAAATTCTAACCGATTTTTATCTTGAAAGAGTGGGGAGAACTTATAATCTGAAAGAATAACATGTTCAAACTTGTTTAAACCAATCAGAAAGCATGATGATGTCATCTCTGAACGTATTCAACTATTTTGTTTATATTTGAAAGATAAGTGACCTCTAAATATTGTAGAATAAAGAAATTCTAACGGTTTTTTCTTTGAAAGAGTGGGGAACCAATAATCTGAAAGAATAACATGTTCAAACTTGTTTGAATCAATCACAAAGCATCATTTTTGATAACGTCATCGCTGAAACATGCTCAAACTTGTTTAAATCAATCAGAAAGTAGGATAACGTCATCTCTGAAACTTGTTTAAACCAATCATGATCACTTCCCACTCTTACCTTTATGATATGAGAGTGGGGTGGAAGTTATAAAAAACATGAAAATTTATTCATTCTCAACATTTCATCTGTGAGTGATATCAAGAAAACATACATCTCAATTATTTTTTAAAATGGATTTTTCTAAATTAAATGAAGTTTGCTGAGCTGAATATTTTCTACCAACGAAGTCATGGAAAAAACTAGAAGTTGATACTAAATATAAAGTAACTGAAATGCGAGCGATCAAAACAAAATTTGGTGAAAGCATTGTTGTAACATTGAATGACGAATTCATTGTTTTTTCACCATCGAGGACTGTAAAACTCCTATTAAAAGAACGAGATCAATATAAATTATTAATAGACGCAGCAACAAATGGAACTCTCACTATTCATTATATTGGTGGACAGTACAATGAATTTGAATTCATAAATATTAAATAAAAGACATTATTTTAAATAAAAACTAATAAATTAATCATTATTTGAATATGATTGTATGTTAAATTTTATCTATAAATAAAAAAATAAAAATTAATTCATAATGTATTCATTTTATTATATAACCTAACACCAAAAAATATTTTATTATTCATATAATTCAAAAACTTATTTTTAAAAAATTCATTTCAAACACATTTTTATTATATCTTAATTTATTTTATTTTATTTTATTTTATATTTCAATTTATATTATTAACATCATCATCATCATCATCATCATCATCATCATCATCATCATCATCATCATCATCATCTTCCGCATATGATGCATAATCACTATCATACCCAGCAGCTATCCAGTTTTGCAAGAAAAATTCATGCATTTCTGCATGATTTCCATCATAAACATCATCATCATCATCATCAGTACTTACCTCATCCGTATCATCATCATCATTATCGTTGTCATTATTATTATTATCGTAATTGTTTTCGTTATCGTTATTGTGATGAATAAATCGCCATTGTTCCTCTAAATGAGATGGTGCTAGGCGAGGGTGATAATTAACGGTTGGAGGACGTCTATCATCCTCGATCCTGATACGTTTGAACCAGTAAATTTTTCGTACGTTATCTATTACTAGAAATGCTGTGATATCGTTTTTGGTATATACAAATCCATCATAATTTAAATGTACATCTACATATAATTCCATCGCATCGTACAATGTATCAATCAATTTGTGATATTGGTTATCATCTATTACCCATTCACATGGAACATATATATGATATTTTATGTATGCAATTGTATCTGTAAATGAAAAAAAAAATTTTTTTAATCATAATAGTTTATATAAATTAATATAAAAAAAAAAAAAAAATATATATGATTGGAAATAAATTGATAATAAAAGATTTTTTTTAAATATAATTATTTACTGCGTTGTACATGCAGCAAATAAAAATATGTTAATGGACAAAAATTATATTTCAATAAGAATAATATATGAAAAAATTGTTTTCAAAAGAAATTAGTAATAATTATTTGTACTTACATTTACTATTGAACTATTGAATTATGTTTAATCACTTTTTACTTTATATTTTGTACTTTTAATTATATGCTGCTTATACAATGTTACAGGAAATAATGTGCATTAGGAAAAGTTTCATGCTTTGTCTTAGAAAAAAAATGGTTGCCAACACCGGGGGAGGTCGTGCGTCGGAGGGGTCATACCCAATGAAATTTGGGCATTACGAGGGATGATGCGCACGCTTATTACCTCCAATATATAGGCATATTTTAAGGTGGTGCTACTGATATTCCTTTGTTATCTATATTTGAATGAAATGACGCGTGCCATAACAATGCTACCTGTTAATCTTTTTTTTTTCGCACCCATAGCAAATAATGGCAATAGCAATTTAAGGGATAATATGATGTTATTAGGATAATTATAATGAGGTTTAAAGTAAATTATAATATATATTCTTTTGGTTAATATTTATTTTCTAATAAATTATTTTTTTCTTCCAACCAACTTTTCAATTGTTTAACATTTTCATGAGCACAATGGAAGCCTATGAAATTCTCAAATGTATGATAATTACAATCAGAAGTATACACATTTTTCAATGATGAACATTTTTCAACATTTATAATTTTTTTCTGTGTATATCCAATTATATTGTGCAACCATTCTTTCTTCTCAACACCTTTGACATAGATATAATCCACATCCTTCAATATAATCTCCAGAATATCACGCAATTTTTCATATGGTATATCACCATCATCCCAAAATATCCCATGGTAATTGCGTATCAGCCAAGAATTTGTTGCTTTATATTGTTTTGGTAAATCATCCCACTTGCATGGTGGTTTGAATAATATACGTGTTCCATGATCATCTTACTTATCAAGTTGTATCATTGCAAACTCTTTAACAATAAATTCATTGTTTCTCCATTTGAATCCTTGCATATCCACTATGACCTCCATTTTGAATTTTGCGCGTCTACCTTGATGCTCTCTTGAGGATACTGAACATTATGATTGAATATTTTGTTCATTTTATACAACCATCCCCACCACTTTTCAATATAGTTGTGTGAATAAATATTATAGTTATTTATTAAACATTTTATTGAGATATGTTCATAATATTTTTTGCGTTAAAATAGACGCATGCGTATTAGTGAATTCTGTCGATCGATATATGTAGTACATGGGAATCGATCATATTATTCCCTATGTAAAAAAAATTTATGTCATACATGAGAATCAGTCGTAATATTTCCCATGTAAAAAATTTATATGTCATACATGAGAATCAACCATAATGTTTCCCTCGTAAAAATCGATTATGAATGATAATATGTAGTACTATAGGAAACATTTTGTTTAGAATGTACTATAGTATGAAAACATTATACTATAGGAACAATTTTGTCCATTATTCGAACGTACTATAGGAACTATTTGGAAGTAGTACTATAGCATATTAAAAACATCATACTATAGTATGGGAAACCATATTGTGGATAACGCAAACCCGACGATCGGACATGTAGAGCTCTACCTTACCGACTGAGCTCAAATATGCCGTGTTATAGCGCGATTATTTAAATTTGTATCTAGAACGTAGCCTCTATTACTACTATTGGGCTATGATAGCCGACCGATCTTCGAGCGTCGGTTGAGGATCAGAATTTGTCATTAGACCAAGACTCGCTGGGCATCGGATGTTAACATCAGCCCAAGACTGCCGACTGAGCATCGGCCGAAGATAGTATATAAGCATTATCCTATCATAGCTGCCGAGAATCGGCTCTTCGTAGTAACTTAGTATCGGCCAAGAGTAGTGGCCGACTGCTGACCAAGCATGGTAAAAATAAAATTGAAATGAAATAACAAGAAAAAATATAGTGAACCAATATTTATACAAGAAAGTATACATTTTAGAAAAACATTGAAAATATAATAATAAAAGAGAACAAGTTTTTGAATCTTATTAGATAATATTACAATAATATTGTGGTAGTAATATAGTTATAATAATCATAGTAATATTAGTTTGAATCATAATAGTAGTAACAATAGTTGTAATAATAATAGCAGTAGTAATAATGCAAAAACTTCATTAAACTTCATAGTTTACGCCCGTTCACGTTTTCTGCCATCTCTGTCTCCAAAATTTGCCAAAAATGATCCAACACTCGATCTTAAATTTTTTGTTTGGTCCGAGTCACCGAATTTTTTTTGTATAACATCTGAAATATAGAATATATATTGTAAATCAATAAATACATCGCGTGACAAATGTTCAAAGAACATATAAAATAAAGTTTTTCTTGTCATTTAAATAGAAATCGTACAAAACATCCAGATCAATATAAAATATTTTTTTTTTTTGACAAATACCAAAAAGGCGTACGAAAAATTTTTTATTTCATTAGAAAATGTTGACAAAAAGTTCTAAGAATAAAACTAGATCAAAATAATACTGAAATATATGAAAATCAACTGTAGCGTGGAACTACACAATGGATTAATACAAAATGAGATGACACTAATAATTTATACGCCCTTTCGTCATTTATCACGCGTAATATTATGTAATTGGAAAAAACAATTAAATGAAACTAACCTGATGAACGAATATATGTTTTTGTTACACTGTAATTCAGTTTACCCTCACCACGAATCATACGATTAGCTCCAGAGAGTAGTGCTGTTGCACTACTGGGGCAATAACTTCTGACAACGTCTTTCGAATGCAAGCATTAATATCTTTCTCACCATAGACCAATACTTCAAATAAGTTTTTCAAATTATTTCTTCCATCTTCATCATTCAACTTATCATCATAGTCCTTGAAATTTTGGAGGTTATCAAAGGGAAATATCTCTTTATAAATTTCTTTTGCTTCACTCAATGTTTCATTGGGAGCCTTATTTGATGATGAATTCATAATGACTTGCATTTGTATATTACTGCCTTGCTTTTGTATTTCATATAAAAGACTGAACTTCATTTCATCAAGATTTTTAGACATCTCAAAAAATTTTGAATCAATATATTCTTTTGAAAAGCCTGAAATTATAGCAAATAATAGAATATCAGTAGGCATTGCAGATAGATGATGTGATAAATCTTTAATAATGGAGTGCCCAAAGAATGTCGAAGTAAACAAAATTACAAAGTTTGTAGAACATTTTAAGAAAAATACGTAAAATTTATCAACTTACCTAATTTAATTGTGCATTATAAATTTGAATAATATACAATGAATAGAGAGAAAAAATCGAAAACTAATAATCAACACTCACCACAATTGCTACAAGTATCGTCGTTAGTTGTACCTGAATTAACCACGGTTAATCTTTTGCAGCCATCTGAAGAATAAATTATACATGCAATTATTAAATAAATTTCGACAAACGAAGTTGCAATAAGAATGATAATAATAATAATGAATATACTTTCAGGTTCTTTTGACTTGTTACTATGGGCAGCTCTAGGGAAATTATTATTTTTGAATAACGACGAAGACCCATAGTCAGTATCACTTACGTAGTCGCCCAAAAAATAAGATTCATCACTGGCGGGATCTAAATTGAAAAATAACAATTTTAACCAACTATTACCTTTAACTCTGTCTATTTTGACAATAAATTAAAAACTATATATATTAAGATTTCCGAAACAAACACATTCAATTGAATTTACTCGAGTGAATAAGATAAGTATCAATAGATGAACAAAAAAATTATTATGGAAGAACATGCAATTAATCAATAAATTCTAGTACACCAGGTAATAAAATAATATTTATCATATGTTGTACACCTTTTTTTTTTGATAATTTTTCGGGTCGAACTTTTTCGGTAAAAATACTATTTGATTCACTTCTCGATACAACCGAATTCATAGCCTCTACATCGTCGAATTCTTGATTCATACCTGCAGATGAGAGTTGATGAACAGTCGGGGAAGCAGCTCAGTAGTGGTATAGGCTATGTTTTGAGTAATAATTTAAATTTCGTACAATAGTGCGCCATATTTCACAGCGGTCGGTAAGTTAGAGTTCTATATTCCCCACGGTCGGTTTTATGTGACGTTACCGATCGGAAATAATATGTTATACTATAGTACTACGTATTATCGATGGAATTTCATGATCGATCGATTTTTATGTGGGAAACAATATGGCTGATTCTAATGTACTATAGTACTACATATAAATATTTTTATATGGGAAAGAATATGGCTGATTCTCATGTACTATAGTACTACAAATAAATATTTGTATATGGTTGATTATCATGTACTTTTGGGATTTTACCTAAAGGTGGAGTCTAATTTCTCATATCTTAGGAATAGTTCACCGAAATGCCGTCAGTGTCGCATGATCAAAGTAAAATCCTAATGTAATTTTTTACATGGGGAAATAATATGGTTGATTCTCATGTACTATAGTACTAAATATAAAAAATTTTTAAATGGAAACGATATCGTCGACAGAATCCACCAATGCGCATGCGTCAATTTTAGCGCAAAAAATATTATGAACACATTCCAAAAATGTTTGATGAATAATTATAATATCTTTCATATAATAATTTCATAATTATATTAATCAAAAGTGGTGGGGATGAATGTATAAAATGGGAAAAATATTCAAATATAGTGTTCAGTATATTTAAGAGAACTTCAAGGTACGCGCGCGACATTCAAATGGAGGTAATCGTGGATATGCAAGGATTCAAATGGAGAAACAATGAATTTATTGTTAAAGAGTTTGCAATGATACAACTTGATAACAAAGATGATCATGGAACACACATATTATTCAAACCACCATGCAAGTGGGATGATTTACCAAGACAATATAAAGCAATTAATTCTTGGGTTATACGTAATTATCATGGAATACATTGGGATGATGGTGATATACCATACAACAAATTGTGTGATATACTTGAGATCATCATGAAGGATGTGAATTATATCTATATCAAAGGTGTTGAGAAGAAAGAATGGTTGCATAATATTATTGGACTTACACAGAAGAAAATCATTAATATTGAAAAATATAAATGTCCATCAATGAAAAATGTGTATGCTTCTGATTGTAATTATCATACATTTGAGAATTTTCTAGGCTTCCATTGTGCTCATAAAAATGTTAAACAATTGAAAAGTTGGTTCAAAGAAAAAAATAATTTATTATAAAAAATATTTTTTTTGACAAGAGAAATTTATTATTAATTTATAAATAAAATAAATATTAACCAAAAGAATATATATTATAATTCATTTTAAACCTCATTATAATTATCCTCATATTATCCCTTAAATTGCTAATTTTCATTATTTGCTAACGGGTGTGAAAAAGGTTCACAGGTAGCATTGTTATGACACGCGCCATTTCATTCAAATATCGATAACAAAGGAATCAGTAGCACCACCATGAAATATATCTATATATTAGAGACGTTACAGGATGAGCGCGCATCATCCCCTATAATGCCCAATTCTTATTGGATTGGATCCTTCAATAACCTCCCCCGATGACGTCAATCATTTTTCTTCAAGACAAAGCATGAGGCTTTTCATATTATTTAAAACTATCAATAAAGTAACACGCAATTTCAAGACGTTAAAGAAAATATATAAAAAGAAGTGCTATTGAAAAAAAAATTATTAAAAGAAAGTAACATGGAAAAAAAATAAAAACAGTGAAAAAATAATATGTAAGTATGTATATATATGTATAAATGAATTAATTTTTCAATAAAAAAAAAAAAAAAAAAAAAAAAAATCATAAGTAACCTGAATTAACTTTTTTAAGTCTCATCATTTTTTGATTTCCATAAATAATCTAAAACATTTTTTTTTTTCAAGTAACTTCATGTACTATTCTTTCTTAATCTTATAATAATATCTAATAATTGTATTAATAATTGTATTAATAATTATGTATGTATATTTTTTCTAGAAGAATGGAAGCGCTACCATACATGATCTTCACAGTACATATCCCAATGGAATGGTTGGTCAGTGATATGACTTATGAGGATTTATTAAATTATTTAATGAACACCATCGAGGAATATTTCAATATTAATCAAACATATGATGGATTAGTCATAAATATTGTTGGAATAGAAGCTGCACTATTTATTAACATCGCAGCGCAGATATTATGGTTCAAGAGGATCAGAATCGAGGATGATCCTCGTCCAGCAACCGTACACTATTATCCTTAATTAGCACCACCGTCCTTGGAGAAAGAGTGGCATTGGATTGTTAATGATAACGGTGATAATGTTGATGATAATGATGATGATGATTATAACAAAATTATTATGGATGATCAGATTTCATCAACTCAAGATGATAAATAAAAAAGTTTTTTATAATAATAATAATAATAATATTTTATAATAATTTTCATTGAAATTTAAACATTTTTTTCATGTTTTTTATCCCATATATTAAAGTTTTTTCCTAATAAAATGAAGAATGAAATATAATTTTCATTTTTTATATAATAAGCATATGATAAATTAAGTTTTTTCAAATTATAAAATAAAAAAAATTCAACATAGATGAATTTACATTCACCAATATATCTTAAGCTTTCCAGTTGCTTATATTCTTTTGAATTATTTTCACAATCCTTGATGATAAAAAACAGTAAAGGTCAAATATATATCAAAAAAAGGTACATGGTGAATAAGTTATTACTTTTTATTTATATTGCATATATAATTATATTCTAAATACTTTTATCAATTATATTTAATTACTCTATCATTAACTTAATTCTTCATTGAAATCGTGAGTTGCTTCTTCACAACATGCACACATGAATATTTCTTAAACTAATTTCCTTACAGCTCGTGCACCATTCAATGCTGACTTGAAAATATCTGCATCTGAATGCATTGAATTTTTCGCTTCTTTCATAATATCCTTGAAAGATATTACAGGTTTTTTCTTTTTACGTGCAGCAGTAACTTTTCTCCTCTTCATACCAGCACCGAGTTTAGATTTCATATTCATAATGTTGTTCACACTCCAAGCTACAGCCTTCTCACCAATATTCGCGTCTTTAGCAACAATACGTGCTGATGCTTTTTTAGCTAATATTCTATCAGCTTTATTTCGTTCAATGATATTATCAGGATTTTGAGAGTATGCAATATCGTGATCTTTACATGCAGCATCACGGAGATTGATCCCTGAATCACCACGTGCTAGCCTCTTTGATGGTTTAGTGCCGGGACCACAATATTGATAACCGGGGATATGTGCTTCGAAAGGTAGCTTGTTGATAATATTGTTGATGAAATCTTTACCGCGAATAGAACGTGGTGCCATGTGAATACAATGGTAGTCTTTAGATAACTAACTAAATTGTTCCATCATCACAGATATATAAGCAATTATCCATATAGATTAACGTTTAGTTGTAATCATAATGGCGTGCGAGAAACAGTTATCCACAGTTAAGTTCAAGAAGCAGACAATAACATTACCTATTATGAATTTCGATAATGAAATTCCTCAACAAAATAATAAAGAGAAACGACATGGTGAATTATTACCAAATAGTATGCGAGCTATTTTTTGTGGTCCATCAAATTGTGGTAAAACGAATGCACTTCTAGCACTCATTACTCATCCTAATGGTTTGAGATTCGAAAATATTTATGTTTATTCAAAATCATCGAATCAACCAAAGTATAAATACTTGGAAAATATATTAAAACCTGTAGAGGGTGTTGAATATTTTCCATTTAGTGATCATGAGAAGGTAGTTACACCTGAAGAGGCACGACCAAATTCTATCATGATTTTTGATGATGTAGCTTGTGAGAAGCAAGATAATATTAAAGCTTTTTTCTGTATGGGTCGACATAGAGATGTTGATTCATTTCATTTATGTCACACATATACACGTATACCAAAACATTTGATACGTGATAATGTGAATTTGATAGTACTATTCAAGCAGGATGAAATGAATCTCAAACATGTTCATGATGATCATGTTAATACTGATATGACATATGAAGAGTTCAGAGGTATATGTTTGTCATGTTGGAATGATGATAAATATAGTTTCATAGTTATTGACAAAGATAGTGACATTAATTCAGGAAGATATAGATAAGGTTTTGACTGCTTTATAAGTAAATGAAATGTATAAGATATTACAGTTCTATTATAGACTCAAATGCGTCAACATGGCTGCTTCAAACATCGATACATTAACGCAAATAGTAAAAGCAAGTGATGCAATACGTTATAAGCATAGAATGATAAAGCATGGTAAAGAAATATCAGAACAGATTATGAAGGATGCTTTTAAACCTATTGTGCAACCATTGGAAAATTTAGTGAAAACATCTAATCAGATAAAGCAAGAAATAAAAGATGAATTGGCTGATATTCGTATAAAGAATGAACCAGATCAATCGTTTGCAACTGCTATGAATTATGATGAAGAAGGAACATTATTTGATAATAATGATACCATTAAACGATTCGAACATGATGAAATTACATCTCAAAGTTCACCTTTAAAGCATGAAGATAATTTAACATTATATATGAAAATGCTTATGGGTAAACAGAGTAATAGTAAATTAGATGTTAGATTCGGTGTACGCAAGACAACTAATAATCAATTGAAAATTGGTGATACCAATATTGAGTTCAATGATAATATTATAAGTGTTGGTAATGAACGTTTTCAACAAACTCCTGGATTAATTGAATTATTATTCACTAAATCACCAAATGAATCAATCATAAGTGATAAAGATGAAGAAAATTATATGAATATCATTAAATCAACAAATGCACGCTATAAACGCTATGATCCTGATGGTAGTCTCATGATGGATAAGAGTTTGAAATATCAACAATATATTGAAAAAAATATAAAACAGAAATCTGGAAGAGCACTGCCTTACTATAAAATAGCTAAAAGAAGAAGTAAACCTTTGGATTATGTATACTGGGATGATCCTAATGAACTTGTTGATCGCTTACGATTACTTTTAGCATCTCAATCTGCGGGCAACCCAAGTCATACAAATGAAATAATTTCGATTATCGAAGAACTACGTGAAGCAAAAATAATATATTAACAATGATTTCATAAAGTTCATCATTTATACCTCGATAGTTGAAGTAACAAGATGAGTGTTGATATATTTGGACGAAAGTTAGTGAAAAGTAATGCAAAATCAGATCTTGGACCTTCTGGTTATGGTTTCAAGATTACATCCGATGGACAATATGATATGGATCATAAAAGGCTATGTAACATTGCAGATCCTCTGTATGATAATGATGCTGTACCTATGAAGATTGTAAAAAGTTACATACGAAAAGAAATTGATGACTTGAATCAAACTTTATCTATTTTACGTCATGATATTATTGAATGCAATGATCTTATAACAAATTATGAAATGAATATGCGTAACACAGTCAATAGTTACCGTGAAAATATAGAAAAGGAACTATCTAAACAGATAAATCTCATTTCTAAACTGATTTCTGAACTAGCTGCAGTGAATGGAGCATGTAAAAATAATACCAAAACATTAAACGATTTCAGAACAAATATTATTGAAAATAATATAAAGAAACTATTAGAATCTGTTAACAAATAATTATGATGAAAGCAGTGATAGTTGATGAATTACATAAGCCTGCTCGTGTCAATTATAAACGTCGTCATGTTGAAATGAGAGGATTAGATGAAACATGGCAAGCTGATCTTGTTGATATGTCTGCTTATGCAAATAATGGTTTCAAATATCTGCTAACTGTAATTGATATTTTCTCAAAATACTCATGGGTAGTACCTGTGAAAACAAAAAATGGGAAAGATGTTACAAAAGCAATGGAATCTATCATAAAAACTTCACGTAAACCTGAAAAATTACATGTTGATCGTGGTAAAGAATTTTATAATAAAGAATTTAAGATGCTCATGAAACATTACAATATTCAATTATATTCAACATTCACGAACTTGAAAGCTTCAATATGTGAACGTTTTAATCGTACACTTAAAAATAAAATGTCGAAACAATTCAGTCTTCAGGGGACATATAAATGGATTGATATTTTGCCAAATCTCATGGATGAATATAATAATACAAAACATAGAACAATAAAGATGAAACCTAAGGATGTTACAAAGGAAAATGAAAAATTGTTACTTCATACAGTATATAAATCTTATCAAATAGTTAAAAAGCATCGATATAAGTTTAAAATTGGTGATAAGGTTCGAGTAAGCAAATATAAAAATATATTTGAAAAAGGATATACACCAAATTGGACAAAAGAAATATTCACCATCGACGATGTGAAAAATACTACTCCACCAACATATAAACTAATTGATATCCGTAGTGAACCAATTATGGGATGCTTCTATGAAGAAGAGCTTAGTAAAGTAGAATATCCTGACGTTTATCTTATAGAAAAAGTATTACGAAAACAGGGAAATAAATGTTATGTAAAGTGGTTAGGATTTGATAATTCACATAATAGTTGGATAAGTGAAAAGGATTTGTGAAAAAAGAAAAGGATTTGTAAAAATAAAAATAAAATATTTTCAAATATATACATGTTTATTTATTAATATAATTTATTAACATCATATCATCACAATTATTTTGGTTAATTAAACCACGATAACCCCAAGGAATTGTATCTGTGGTTTGTTCAGAAATAATTCGCTTATCATCCTCCCAACTTAAAGCTACCCGCACAGCATGAATGTCGCAAAGAGATCATTATGTTGTCCGAAAAAAGTTATTTTTTAGAGCTCAGATAAATGATATCTTTTAGATGACTTTTTTTCGATATCAGTCTATCGATGTTTTAGCGACATCTAAAAGATATCTTACAAACGTCTATACGACGACCTCCGTAAGATAACTATAAGCTATCTTAATGTCATTTGAATTTTTTTTTTTTTTTTGGTTTCAACCATCAATTGGGGGTTATGTTTGTGCTTAATTCCACCTATACTCTTGGGTGACATTATAGTACAACATTTCAGTTCCGATTTTTTGAATGTTTATGTTAGTGTATAGAGGTTAGGGTGACATAACCTAGATGACCTACGTACGCCTCGACTGCACTTTTATATATTCATTTGTGATTCTAACCTATGTAAAAACCAACAGAAGTGTAAACAAGTGTGTTGAATCACAAAATGCCAAAGAAAAAACTATGTCAAGAGCTTTCGAAAAGCCAGAGAAACCGACGTTTACGTCAATTTTTGAGAAAATCAAGAAGTTTGGAAGAAAAACCAATTTTGTTACTGAATAATATCAGTGAGTGTGATGCACTACCAAAGTGTATTAACCACTTACAAGTGGGATTTGATAATAATTATGTTGACGGCAATGATGATAATTATAGTTCGGACTGTGGTATTGATAACAATTTTGATGAAGATGAGAATTATAATTTTGAAGAAGATAAAGTAAAATTAGATAATGCTAGTATATTAATTGATGAGCAGTTAATGAATTATCCTCAAATGAAAAGAGAATCAAGTTTGAAAACAGAATTGGGTCAATGGGTAAATGAGTGTGGGATAACGCATGATGCAACTAGCAAACTTTTAAAAATATTAAAAAACTGTAATGCAGAAGAAGTTGATAATCTTCCGTTGGATTCTCGTACATTGCTTAATACACCAACATTACCAATAAACATTCGAGAAGTTGCTCCAGGTCATTACTTTCATTATGGCTTACAGAAGGCTTTATTAGATCAATTCAAGCATGTTAATCACAATTTATTATCAAATGATATTTTGATTAATATCAATATTGATGGATTACCAATAGCAAAAAGTTCAACGAGTCAACTGTATCCTATCCTTGGTGAAATTTATCCTAAAGTATCCAGACCGTCCGTTATTGGAATCTACCATGGTTATGAAAAACCTCACAGCTGTAAATCTTTTTTGGAAGATTTCTTAAATGAATATAAAATATTGAGTATGAAAGAATTAAATTATAAAAATAAGACTTACAAAATAAAAATTAGAGCTATTATTTGTGACAGCCCTGCAAGATCTTTTGTAACATGCACAAAATTACACAATGGTTATTTCGGATGTGGAAAGTGTAGGGATGAAGGTGATTATAAAAATCATCGTTTGTTGTTCTTAAACATGAATGCAGCTTTACGAACAGATGAAAATTTTGTTGACAGAGTGGATGAAGAACATCATCTTGGTATATCGCCATTCGAGGAAGCTGGGATCGGGATGGTATCTCAGTTTCCTCTTGACTATATGCATAATGTATGTCTCGGAATAACAAAAAAGATTTCGCTGACCTTTGTAGAAGGACCACATAAATACAAGTTTTCTGCCAGACAAATTTCGAACATATCAACGAATTTAGCTGAAATCGCAAAATGGATTCCAAATGAATTTGCTAGAAAACCCCGGGATTTGAAATATGTTCACAAATACAAAGCAACAGAATTCCGACAGTTTTTGTTATATTCTGGTCCATGTATTCTAGAGGGTTATGTACCTAATGAATATCTCCGTCATTTCATTGTTTTGCATTGTGCAATACGGATTTTATGCCATGAAGAAGATTGTCTGATGAACAATGATTATGCTAAAGCTTTATTAAGATACTTCGTTGAGAACTGTCGTAAACTGTATGGTGAAGAATTTATAGTATATAATACACATAACTTAATACATTTACCTGACGACGTTTTAAAGTTTGGTCGTCTCGATACATTTAGTGCATTTTCATATGAAAGTTATCTTTTCACTTTGAAAAAAAAATTAAAAAAATCAGATCAACCTCTTCAACAGTTATACCGTAGAATTACTGAAGCAGCTCAATGTGACTGTACGCAAATAAATATAAATTCTCATGGACTTAGTGTTGCAAATAAGAATTTAAAAGTATCCATGATACTTAATGTTGCTTGTTATGACACAATCAAGTATTATGAGAAATTCAGTTTGACAGTGACGGACCAAAAAGATAGATTTTGTTACTTAAAAAATGATATTATTGTTCGAATAGAAAATATTAGTGTAATTGATGGAAATACGATCCTGACTGGAGCATCATTAATAAATTCAACAGGATTTCCTAATTATCCCATTGATTCACGCAAATTCAAGATCTTTGTTGGCAATCAATGGTCTCACTCAACACAATTTAATGCGATTGACGTCAAAACAAAAGCTGTGTGCATTCCATACAAATTATCTTTTTGTTTTTTACCTTTTATTCATCAATAAATTACAATTAAAAAATGTATGTGTTTTTTAATTTGTTTTCTCATGATTTTAAGATTGGTTTTAAACCTATGATTCAATTGAACATGATATTAAATAAAATAATAATTTGTAAAATAGATGATGTGTTATATTACTAGTATGAATTATAAAAATATATCAATATAAATATGTTCACTGAAATAATTTTTGTTTATAACTGAAATTTGGAGTAATTTAATAAAACGCTATTTTTTTACTTAATTTTAATCTAAATATTTCGACTCATTTGAATTGGAATGGTTTTTGGCGCCAATTCAGCAGCCGACATTTTCTTAATTCACTGCGCATGTACATTAACATGTAAAGCAGTCATACAATCAACATGCACATCAACGTCTACATTCATATTTAGATTGCAAAATTATTTTTAATATTGTGTTTAAATCTTCATTGAACTTTATTGTGAAGATCTCAACATTTTTTTTCATATTTTCAATTTAAATAAGAACTGTAAACTCATTGTTTACAATCCATACGTGAAGTTAAAGTAATTTAGAGGTTAGGCAAGCAAGCGTTCCATAACTCCTCATTAATTTGTGAAACCAACATGGCTACATATAGTGTTGTGTTTTGGAATGATACATCTGCTGTAATACCAGATAACTGGATAGATCTCAAAACAAAGCTTTTTAGATGGCCCGACAGTAAAAATCCAGTCTCACAAATTGTTAAAGCACTTCCACCGAATGATAGCTTTCACACTTTTCAGTATCAGCGAGTGGTTGGTAGTTTCGGTAAGATATATATTCGTAAAAAAAAAACACTTTTATGACTTCATCATTAATTTATATTTATTGTTACAGATTCGTATGATAAAGCCAGAAATGTGGAAATAGATTCTCAAAATATTTCTATTAACGACGATGAAGGTTTTTTTTCGCTTCAAGAAAAAAAAACACAGAATTTGATTGAACGAAACGCACGAATCATTTATAAGCCTAATAACGATACTTTACAACATCATCGGATGATGAAGCAAAACAAACTAGTAAGCATATTACACTCGTTTATTTTTTTTTTCAAATTTGAATAAATTATAATTAATATTGATTACAGCTATCATTTGCTTAACATTTATTATTTATTTGATAGAAACTATTTGCCGTAAAAGACGGAGAATACAATCCTTGAGTTCTTCCGAAGAAAATGAGGGTATTGAGCTTATACAATTGCACGTATACTTTCATAAATTACTATTTTCTTTATCATTGTACTATTTTTTGTAGAGATTTATCCTAAAATGAATCTACCGCCTGTTCCAACCAACTATTTATCAAAAGAAGAACAAGAGCTTCCAAAAGTGTTTAAATCAAGTGCGTTATCTGAAGACCTAGAGAATCGTAATCACGGTTTCCCTCTAAATGTTTCAAAGGATTCCCGACAAACCTCAAACAAAATTTTTTCTGATGATGTGGAAGACAACATTCAGCATAGTTTGGAAGGCGATGTATCTGAAAACTCAAATTTCGATACAATTAATAATTATGATAACGAGAATCATTTTCATGATCTCACCAATGATCCAAATGGTACTATTTATCAGATAATTTTAGCTTGTTTTATATTTGTCTATCAAGTAGTCTTATTCATTTTTCATTTAACTATCAAAGGTATAATAGATTTCATGTGTTTTCGAATTATTCATTTGAATATTTCATAAATTGAATGATGGTACTTCCCGTCATTAATGACTTGAATATTTGTACGCTTCAAAACTATGTAGTTAGCTTCGGTTTTTTTTTATTAATGTAACTAAAATGAAATGCAGCAAAAAGTATACATGATAATCATCCTGAAAGTGATAATGATAAAGCATCAATTAATTGTATGCTCATTAATGCGTACTCAAAAAAATTATAGACTAATTGCACTACAGTATATAAATTTACGCACTTTCCATATTTTACAGATAACCGCAGCCGAAAACCTACTATAAAAAATGTAGTGACAATGGGTAAATAACCATTGAAGTCAAATAGACTTCAAATGCTATATTTGTTTTTACAATTTTGATATCTTCTTACCGGAATTTGTATCTTACAGACACTGCCGTCATGATTAAAAAACCCAAACCTTCACAGCCGAATGAAAAAACCCTACAATCGATCCAAACATTTTCCGTTAAAAGGGCTGTTGATCTGAAAGCGAATAAAAGTCAGTTCAACTCTAACCGATATAACATTCAACTAAAAAATGGTACTGATCAGCAAAAAGCAGATGGTATTCTTTCTAAATCTCCATTTCCTATTGCATCAACTTGTCTCCGTAATCCAGATATGGTTTTGAATGATGAACCAGAACATGGTTCTGTTAGTCAACAATCGATTTCTTTATCTCATCAATCAACGTTGGAAAGCGATATTAATCAGCCATGTCATGGCCATTCATGTTGTAGTGAGTATCTTTGAAATATTTTCATTAATAGATTGAATTACAGCCGATAAACTATAAACTTGTTTTGTAATTAATCATGTATAATGAAATTGATACTCATATTTTGACAGAAAAGCTGTTTGCTGAACTCATAGGATTAAAGAAAACAGTTTCTGCAATGTATTTGATGATGCTGGAGAGAAACGATGCAGCAGATGAAAACCAAGAAAATAAGATAAATTTGGATTTAGATATTAAATCTCAGAAACAATTAATTGAATTTGAAAATAAACTTAAAGATCCGGTAGTAGCTGCTCAATATGTAAGTTTATTTGTGAGTGTTTATCATTTTATGCCTGACTAAACAATAGAAAAATTATTGCGAATGAAATTTATCCAAAACTTTATTCCGTTCATGTTAAACACAGTAATTTTATCATTTCCTGTCGCATTTTTTGTTCGTTATTTTTCTTTTTTCTCATCTTGTTTTCCTTTATCTTTCCATTAATTGCCAGAAACTTATGGTGAAACGCATTGGAGGTAAAAGTTATGAAAAAAATATCAGGAATGCTTTGAATTTGACATTATCTGACGAATTAGCATATAGAATGTCCTGGACTGGGGCAAAAGGCACGATTATGGCGAAAAATATGAAACATATGGAAATTATAAGAGGTTACTCATTGTTTCAATTATTGTCATTGCAGATTATTCTTGTGTATTTTCGGCATATTCTTGTTGCATGAAACTCTAATTTCATAACTGAATATTTGAGACATGAAAAAAAATTCCGTATAAACTAACATAAAATATTTCTACGCTTTTCTCCTCATTTCTCTTCAATATTTATTTTTCCAATCTTTATAAGTACTTACTAATTATAATTAACTTGACTTATTTTTCAAATATTAATCTTTCATATTTTTTAGATTGTATCAAGGACGAGTGGCGTTCATCAACGGGGAATGCAATTGAAGCCGTAATTAAAAGTTGGCTCCAGCATGCTGGTGATCGTCTTCGACAAAAAAATAATTGAATTTAAACAATAACGTCCTTTGTGACACATATATTTATATATACTGTACTTGATGTTTGATATTATTCATAATTTTTATTTTTCAATAAACAATAAATTATTCAAGACTTGATTAACTATTAATTTAACTTATTAGTTAACTATTGATTTAAATTATTAGGAATAAGTTCCAAAAATGAACATATAGGTGATGACTTAATGTTATCTGTAAAAAGAGGTCTTTCGGATCTCTCAAAAATGTTATCTTTAATCTATCTTTTCAGAGAGGTCTTAACGATATCCAAAGCCGGCGCATAAGAGATCTTTTTGATAACTTTATGACCTCTAATAGATACTCTAATGGATGTCCATATCCAGATCATGTTATCCTTAAGAGCTCTAAAAGATATCTTTTTGCGGAACGGGTACTTTCCTTTGCGCTATCGTATTAACTTCATGTTTTTTACTTCTAATTAAATATTGATTTACAGATAAATTATGATGTTCGAATAGACATTGTTTATAATCCTCCAACGTGATCTTTCTCAATAATGATGCTTTAATACCTTTTGCCTTTTTATGATCATGATCATCATTCAATACTCTAAATGAATACAATTTTGCACGTAGTCCTATAAATTCAATCATAATTTTTCCATTATTCTCATCTTTCATCAAACCTAATACTTTCTTATTCATTAATAGCATATTATAATTATTATTTGGTGGATAATCACTAGTATCAAACTTATGAATATCACGTTTCATGATTTCATAAACATCGGGTGTAATCAAATGATAGATGAGACTATCTGTATCCGTATACATTAATTTAGATTGTTGATTTGGAAACATTTTTTTAATATATTCATAATGAAAATCGTAAATATATATTTTTGATATATCTAAAATAGAATATCCTACGAATATCGGTATATTAAACTTAACTTTAACACGATTCAACTCAATGATAACCATATCCTCATCAAATATGGTGCAGCTATGAAAATTTGGTTTCGCAATAAGTGCTCGTGCACCACACCTTCCATCCCACTTTGTCACCAATTTCATTTCTTTATGTTTCCGTAAATTCTCCATAGTTTTACCATACACTGAGTTGATCATCAATTTGAAAAATCCTTTCTGGAATTCATTCTTTGCTTTTTTTCTTAAATCGGTGTTCAAATCAATGTATGGTTTCAACCAACGTGATTGTTCAAACTCGAGAATTCTATGAATTTTATTAATCTTCATACCCAAACTCAAGCATTGTTTTAAATTTTTGTAATGAATTACATACTTTTCTTTGGGTAGAAGTGTTGTCATCAGTTTTGAATTTTTTCCTGTTGGTGGTATGAAGTGCTGAGGGCACAATGGTAAATCACGATGCGTGTCATGAAGCTCTTCAGGATATATTAAGTCAACTTCAAATATATATCCAAATGATGAATCGTTTGAAATGTTGATTATGTCGTTTTCATTAGTGAATGCATTTCCAATCCACTTAAATCCGCCAGATGGTAAATAATCAATCATAGCTGCACAATAAAGATTGTTGACGTCAAAATACATTGGATATGATTGTTCTTCATTTGAGTTGAATTGATCACCCATATACTTGTTGTTCGCTCTGGCATAACGATTTGAACATTGTGATACACCACCTCTTATTCCTTTTTCAATGAATAATAACATTTCCGGATCTGTCAAGAGCTCTAATTTTATGTTGGTATATTTTAACATTGCATCGAAAGCTAAACCTGGTGCTGTATAATAATGTAATGGATTTAGATTATACGTTGAGTAGCAGCTATGTCTAAAGTTTTCAAAAATATCTGCTAGAAGTAATACATCAGTCTTGAGGTAAAGATCTGAATACTCTCCCAATGTTTTAATCTTGAATTTATCCCAAATAGTTTTCACATGTTCATAATTTCCATCTGTTATTCCACAATCATTTAATTTCGAAAAAAATTTATCTTTTGTTGGTAATTCTTTCTCATTAAGTTTTATCTAGTTATCAATATATTCATAGGGGAAAATACCTTTTTCGTAACTAATTTAAATTCATCATCAAGTTTATAATAATTGCGAGTTATTACTTTATCATCATCATTTATATTTGATGATAATTTATCAATGCTGCTTGCCATGAATCTGTATGAGTCGATGAATCTCAGTGATATTTTGGTGTCTTTCACTTTTTTACTAAATGAAATGTATTTTTCTTTATTCATTGGTAGCAAATATATTTCCCCTTCAAAATCTTTAGCTATTGATTTGACTATAAAATGTGAATCATATCCAGATGAATTATGGAATACAACGGGGATATAATGTGGAAGTTGATATTGCATATTACAACTTTCATGTGCTGCACCACGATACTCTCCAGTCAGATGACAGTGATCTCTATGTTTTTTGTCCGTTTCATTGAATAGCTGTTCACATATGTGACACAATCTTGCGTTATTATATTCATGCTTCTGTTGATTTGTCAATGCTTTCATAGGTTTTTTATGCTGGAAATATATTTGATTCACTTCAATTGCTAATTGATACATTTCATTAGTGAACCATTTGATGCAATCGATATCTCGTTTCAATTCAAATTTTGATAATGAATCATCATATGAGCAATGAACATAATATGCAATGCTGTGTGGTACATGTTTTTGAGATCCATCCACGTTTGATTCCAAAATACACTCAAGATCAGCATATACAGCGAATGGTACAGATTCTTTATATTTATAGTTATTGAAGAATAAAAAATTTTCATTTTCCTTTGGTAGAATGACTCGAAGTGTCTTGTTGATGTTCTGACAATCCATTCTATGATTTTCATAAGCATTGAGTGATTTAAAATAACATAAACATCTATCACACATGTGGGTGCGTCTTGTTTTACTTATTTGTCTTGATATTAATCGTGAAATGTTGCGTATCCATGCAAAATGATAAATTTTTTTAGAATCATCATTATAACTTGTAATATTACTTCCAATCATTAATAGGTGAATTCTTGGTTCTTGAACATTTTTGCTTATGTAATATGGAACTATATCACTCTTTTCTTGATTTTCATCCTCAAGACCATGTACATCGATTGATAAATTATTGATCATCTCAAATTTAGGTATTTGATCTAAAGTCATTGGAAATCTAAGTCCCTCATATTTCAGATTTGCTTCACTATAATGAGGATATGAACATGTTATACTTGGATTTTTTGTATTTGTTTGATTTCGAGATGCTACAATACACCATAAAAAACAATATTCATCCTTGTTTTTAATGTTCACTACAGCTTTCTTCAATTGGATGTATCGTGGTAATTCTACAAATGTGGAAATACCACCACTCAATACCATATATTTATTGAAATTGACAACTAAGTTAATTATTCTATTCATCGACCAGCCAGAATCACGTTCTTCAAATTCATCAACTTTAACTGTTAAAATATCTATAATATTGTCTTTATACTACTCATTAATATCCGTTGATCTTAGTATAGGTATATTTTGTGTATTAAAATATTTAACTTCTTCAACTGTACAACCATTCTTCATGTTTTCAAATCTGCAGGCTAACACAATATTCACTTTTATATTATTTATTTCATGCATTGTTCGTTTCACTTTTGTTATGAATGTATCTTTTGCATCGTTTAAAAATGCTTTCAAATCTATATGTTTAATGTTCGTAATCACACTCGTTTTAATTCTTCCGTTGGAAACTGTTTGCAAATCATTCCATTGTATATTATTTTCATCAACATTAATATTACCACCAATTATTTTATATTTTTTTCTATGTAATTTATTGAACTTAACAATCAATGATTGCAACTGTGAAATATACGTTCACACTTGCACTTTATCACTACGCGCTTTACATTTTTTTAAAATCTTATTAAGCAATTGTAAATTTTTAGCACCGATTCTTCGCCATTTGTTAGCATAAGTAATACTTTCGGTTGTATTATTTAATTTTAAGCATAATTTAAAACCATCTTCCAAGTCTTTTATTAACTCATCATATTGTTTTTTCATTTTCAATAAAATATTAGTGTGAACTTTTCGTGCTGAGATTTTTTTTAAGTAATTCATCATTCGAATGAGCATCCTTTTATAATGGAAGGAAAAAGAAGAGAGGCGGAGACAAACAAAGAACTTTCAACGGTTTTGTTTATACTTAGAAGATGATACGACCTCTAAATATTGTAGAACAAAGAACTTTCAACTATTTTGTTTACATTTTGGAAGATGAAATGACCTCTAAAAAATATTGTAGAACTTCTAACGGTTTTTCTTGAAAGAGTGGGGGAATCATTAATCTGGAAGAATAACATGTTCAAACTTGTTTCAACCAATCAGAGAGCAGCATTTTCGATGACGTCATCATTGAACGTGTTCAAACTTGTTTCAACCAATCAGAGAGCAGCATTTCGATGACGTCATCTTTGAACGTGTCCAAACTTGTTTCAACCAATCAGAGAGCAGCATTTTTTATATAACCCTTGAAATACTGTAGAACAAAGAACTTCTAACCGTTTTTTTTTCTTGAAAGAGTGGGGGATCGATGATATGGAAGAATAATAACGTGTTCAAACTTGTTTCAACCAATCATAGAGCAGCATTTTAATGACGTCATCTCCGAACGTGTTCAAACTTGTTTGAACTAATCAGAAAGCAGGATAACGTCATCTCTGAAACATGTTCAAACCAATTATGATCACTTTCCACTATTATCCTTATGATATGAGAGTGGGGTGAAAGTTATAAAAACATGAATATTTATCCGTTATTAACATTTCATCTTTGAGTGATATCAAGGAAACATACATTTCAAATATTTTTAAAATGGATTTCTCTAAATTAAATGAAGTTTGTCGAGCTGAAAATTTTCTACCAACGAAGCCATAGAATAAGCTAGAAGTTGAAACAAAATATGAAGTAACAGAAATGAAAACTGTTAAAACAAAATTTGGAGAAAGCATTGTTGCAACAATGGATGATGAATTCACTGTTTTTCTACCATCGAGGATTGTAAAACTTCTGTTGAAAGAACGAGAGCAATATAAATTGTTAATAGACGCAGCAACGAATGGGAATCTCAATATTCATTATATTGGTGGACAGTATGGAGAATTTGAATTCATACATATTAAATGATATTTGTATGTAATTGTATGTTGATTTATTTTAAAATAAAAGGGATATAACTTATTTCATCATGTACTTATTATCTAACCCATCAATTTGATATATAAGAAACTGTTTATTATGTAATCTATTCATTTGTTGAGGATAAATAATGAAAGAAATACTCAATCAAATTTTTGATTTCAATTTCTTTATAGATGCATATTTTGTAAAAAATAATTTATGGATAGAACAATTAAATATAATTAATGTGGGAAAACATATAGTAAATAATAGAAACGAAGTTTGATGTAATATTGTTAATTTATTTTATTGAATACAGTTTTACGTTTTTATGAATTATTATTGAATACAGTTTTACGTTTTTTGTGAATTATTATTGAATTCATCTTTTCTATCCACTATGAACTGTTTCATTTGTTCCGACATTTGGAATACATTCGATGACATATCAATTATGTTGTTCATTAAAACGTTCACAACAGTAGAATCGTCAATTTCATTTGATGAAACGTTTTCTAAATCTTTACATTCACGTTTCAAATGAAAAATTGCCATCATTGAATCGTTCACACTTTCTGACATTTGTTCGAACATTCCAACCATCAAGCTGAGACCATCATGTGTGTATAAACACTTTGAACATACTTCTCCCAAGTTTTCAATAGTTTCACATTCACGTAAATGTATAATTTTTTGAACGTTTTTTTGATAATTCACAACATCGTTCATGAAATTTGATATAATCACCGGAGGTTGATCACCAAAATGCTTGTAAACGATATCAGATAAACGTAATTTATGTGGTGGAAATGTTTTTAATAATATTACTTCTTCTGATACTAATCACACAGGCAAATCGTTCATGTTGAGAGTATTTTTGAAATACATTTATCACTTGTGGAAACTTCAATATTCTTGATGGGAGAAAATTTCATGCTCTCATAGTAATATCCCTACTCCTAGTATTTCATGATATAAAGATACTGCGCACATAAAATGACGGTTAAAATAACTATATCTTTGTTCATAACCAGAAAAGTTACTGCGTAGTTGAAAATCACGGTTAAAACAAATGAAATAACGGTCAAACTGATGAAATAACGGTTAAAATAATATAATAATCATCAAAATGATGCTATAATAGTTGAATATCATTGGATAAAAGAATATAGGATATTTTCAAAACTAACGTGATTGGATATAGTTATAGTTAGGTAGGAGAAAAGGGATACATTGTCATTGGATAACAATGGTAAATGGGGTGGGGGAAATACATGTATCAGATGTTATGATATAGTTACTATTATCACCTCCTCCTTTTTTCGATTGATTGAAGTAGTTGTAAAATTATTCACCATTCATTTTTGAAATGTGTTCATAATATTTTTACGCTAAAATTGACGCATGCACATTGGTGGATCATGAATTTCATCGATAATATATATAGTACATGAGAACCGGTTATATTGTTTCCCAAGTAAAAATTTTTTGTATGTAATAGTATAGTACATGAGAATCAGCTATATTGTTTCCTCATATAAAAAAATTACATTGGGATTTTTACTTTGGTCATGCGACACTGGCGGCATTTCGGCGAACTATCCCTGAGATATGGGAAATTAGACTCCACCTCTAGGTAAAATCCCAAAAGTACATGATAATCAACCATATACAAATATTTATTTGTAGTACTATAGTACATGAGAATTAGCCATATTCTGTCCCATATAAAAATATTTATATGCAGTACTATAGTACATGAGAATCAGCCATATTGTTTCCCACATAAAAATCGATCGATCATGAAATTCCATTGATAATACGTAGTACTATAGTATAACATATTATTTCCGATCGGTAACGTCACATAAAACCGACCGTGGGAAATATAGAACTCTAACTTACCGACTGCTGTGAAATATGGCGCGCTATTGTGCGAAATTTGAATTATTACTCAGAACATAGCCTATACCACTACTCAGCTCGTCCAGGCTCGTCACTGTTGACATTCATTGTGATTTCGGTATGTTGTAAGTGTCGTTTTCCTTTTTCTAACGTATCTGAAAATAAGTTTTATATTATATATATGAACATAATAAGAAAAAATCAATAGCAAATGATCGATTTTCAGCAATTTACCAGTACTCGAGATTATTTCGACTTCACAAGATGTCCAGCATTTTTGTCGGTAGAGATTTTTTTCTCTAAATATTTGTTTTTTTTTTTTAATTCTTTTTTTGTATTCGGGTAGTAGCAATATGATTTATCTTCCATTGACTTAATCCATGAAAATGGGAACAAATCAATCTCATCGTAACCAGAACCTCGTCGTGGTAAAAACAACACAACTGCATATTCATTTGATCCCTCGTTATCGGAATTGTTAACATTCATCTAATATTCAAAAAATTCATGTTTATCAGTACAATCAAAGTAATACTGACTTGTTAAAATAGATGAATAATTTTTTTTATTAACAAAAAAATATAAAAGAAAATAATCAGTTGTGGAAACGTACATTTGCAAACAAATGAATTCAAGAGAACTAGAAATGTATCAAATATACTTGAAGCAGGCAAAATAATTGTTCATTCATCCGGACAATGACATAATTTTGTTATAGTAAATTTGAATGAATAAAACTGAATAAAATTTTACAGATTCTTAAATTGTTGGAAAGAAAATACTTACGTTGAACGTTTGTTTGAGCGATCCCTCGATTATTTCACAGATTTATGCTCGCGTGCTACGCTTGATCTGAGATATTCATCAAGCAGAGCATGCGTGCACACACACAGTGCCAAATAACTTCAGACCTACACACACACGATCCCGATATACATTTGTTTTACACATCAAATTCCTATGTCTGTATATGTGAATAAAATATAATACGAGCAATAAATTTACATACAAAAAAATGGATGATATGAGACACGTATAACACTTATAAATACAAATGTACACGTCATATGAGTTTTTAATTGCAACGGCAATTCACTAATGAATGATTTTATTACTAAAAATAGATAAACTAACTAAATTTTTTTAATTTATGCTCCAAAGTTGCCGACACTTGACAACTGTCAAATTATTCGTGTAATAAAGAGACAGCGCATATTTTATCACCACAATCAAACAATACACATTTATTTTTCATCAATTCTGCTGAATGAATTTCATGCAATTCTGAAAAATTTTCTCCGACAAAAATGCCAAAATCTGTTGAAGGAGTCGGATAATCAAAAAGATTACCAACATTTAACATTTGACGTCCGAGGATGTAAATTTCGCTTAACTTTGGTAACTTTTGTGTGCTTGTCTTCGTTGTCAATAGTTGATCGATGATAATCACTTTATTATTTTTCAATAAAATAATATTGTCTGGCCGGTTTGAACTTAAATAGTTTTGATTGACAGTAAAAGTCGAAACGCTGGAGTATGATTTCCCTTTGAAAACAATAGCGGATGGGCTATTTGTAATACACTTCTCCACACTTTTTATTTTTTTTATTTCCATTACATTCTCATGTTCCAACTCAGATAGACGATTGAGTATTTGAGTGAAAGGTTTGTAAGGTGATTTAATGAGCTTTTTCATTTTGCCTATAATTCTCACCCTAAAACGCTGATAATTCACTTGATGATAAATTTAAATTTAATACATCATCGGGTAAATGTATTAAATTGTGCATGTTCAGTGTCTGAGATTTTTTACTGTACAATGATGGCAATAAAAAGAAAAATTTTCTCAGCAATTGTTTAGCGTAACTGTTAAATTTTATCATAAGATCTTTGCAGTGCAAAATTCGACAAGCAACAAATAACAATAAGAAATGTTTATAAACGTACACTGGCAGGGTGGTTTCCAATATTACTGGACCACAATATAATAATACAAAGCGAAACTGTGTCGCTTTCCACCTTGCTAGATCATTCGTGTCAAATTTTTTTCGTTGAAACTCAAAAGACACAGAAGGTGTTAATGATAAAAATTTCTTCCTGAGTTGCAATACTGTCATTATTTTTAGTCGCGCAACACTTGTTCTTAGTATACAAGCTTCCAGGAGAGTCTTCATTACACCAAGATGCAATAGATGCATAGAATCTAAAACAACTGAGTTTACAGGAGCTAAATTAGGTAGTTTTGTTAGAGGTGACCTTAATCCATCTTTGTGATGACCTTTTTGGGTTTGCATCTTAAAACTCTATTTTGTACGCAGTTCACAATCCATTTCTGGATAAACCCTTTTTTTTTTGCTCCCCTACAGACTCTCCTTTGACGGTGCATCTTTCACACGCATAAAATGTACCTGCTGCTTCACAACATTTGATACATGACCTTGCTTGAGAGTCGGCTACTACAGCGATTATTTCAAAACAATAATTTTTTTCACCGATTGCAATTCCGTTCTTAATTAAGTTTTTACATTCTGCTACAAAATCAGGAAGATATTCTTCAACATTAGCAGGTTTTGAATCACCACAGTATATAGAAGCAACGAACGGATGACTGATATAAGTTTTGTTGAAAATTTTGATTGTAATAGGCCAAACTTGTATATTAGAATTTTTATAAATTTGCAAACCGTCAATGTGAATAAGCAGTTCAATCGTATTTTCAAGGAATATACGTGGTGAAATTATTTTCTTTAATCCATTTGCTACACCAAGATATTTATAGTCACCATCAGTTTCTTTAAGACTTCTTATACAGTCAACCACTTAATGATGCTGAGTTTGGAGTAATGCCTGTGCTGTTTTAGGCAGTGTTGTATGACCTAGTTCTCTCAGTAATACAAGTAATTCGGAAATCACATTCAATTGAAGGCTATCCAAATTTTTTAATGCCCATTGATGAAGTTTTTCTCGTATTATATCACAACATTCTTTTCAGCAATACTTTTATTATTACTATCACCATTATCAGCATCAGTTTTATTACAAGCAATAACCTTACTTTCTGTCGGGTGTCTGAACTGATTATTATTATCAACACAGTCACTTTTTGTACTACTCTCGTCATCGAATTCATAATCTGCATGAAATGCACTGTAATCAATTTCTCTATTCATAAAATTATCACCAATTATTTCACTATTTAAATTATTATCATCTTCATGATTATTTGTATCACGATTATTCACGATTCCCGACATTGATAAGAGTAATGAGGGTGTATTAGGCGGTTGGGGTCTATTATTCATATACCTTTTCAATGCTCGATGTTTTTTTACACGCTCGGACATGATTGAATTTGAAAAATTGATTTCAATAACAACGATAAACTCATTAACTATTGTATTCGACTAGAAATGTTTATGTTCCGTCATATAAAAATTATATACTGCTTGTAAATGAAGGTTAGGAACAGCTGATGTAATATTCAGTGCACATGCGCAAAAGAAAATTTATCAAATCATCGATCAAGAATCGGCTGATGATCGTATTTCATTATTATGAGTATAGTTCGGCGGTCGATCATGTGCCAGCCATAGGCTGATCATGGAGCACCGACGCTCGACCTAGCATTGGTAGCCGAGCCTCGTTCGATCCTTGATTTTTTCCGAGCATCGGTGACTTCGTATAGGTATTTGCGTGTTAAAAAAATCGGACGAAGAATTTAAAAATTACATGACTTTCGATTTAGCTCCTTACTCTCTTGCTCTTTTTGAAAATGGTGAAATGCACGAAACAACTAAATCTATATTTTATGACCTATTCCCAGAAGTGACGGTGAATATCAACAATGCACATAAATTTTCGTACGTGATTGATGAAGAGATGTCACTAGACCGTTGCATGTGGCAACTGGATGAAAATTTTGGAACTATTTGTGAACCAACAGTTGCCATATAGATATGCTACGAGAAACATTCGCGGAAAACAAACTATTTTCTTGCCAAGCGGAAGCTGATGCCGATAGGTTAACAATTGAAACCGCAATGAATTCATAATCGGAAAACTTTGCTGTGGTTTCAGAAGGAGTGGATGTTTCAGTTTTATTGTCGGCGCTCTCACCAACAGATCAAGCAATTCATTTTCGAAAACCGGGCGAAGACAAAATACCACAAAAAGTGTACTCTTTTAAGAGCTTATAAAAAATGTTACCAAAGTGCAAACAGCATATTCTGTTTTTACATGCATTCACTGGCTGTGACCCGACATCTGCTTTTTCCAACGTGGAAAAGATGTGTATCGAAAAATTTCGAGAAACGGCTAGACTTGCAAAACGCTGCGGCAGTTTTTGGAAAAGAATGCAAAGACGCCAATGATGTTTTAACGCTGGTGTTATATGCACTCTTACTTCATACACTGTACTAAAAAAAAAAAAATCCGAATACTTCAAGATATAACTCCTTTATAAAAGCAATTGCTAAAGATAGATGCGTTATACTGCCGTCTTTGCCACCTACTGCAGATGCCACTCTTGGACACTTCAAAAGCGTATACCTGCGAAATCAAACATAGCTCGAAAGAGAAATATCACCAGAAGAATGGGGTCAGAGATATGAATGCGGAATACTGACACCGGAAACAATGACGCAGCTACCAGCTCCACAATCTCCACTAAAAAATGTTTTTTTGAACATGCAAAACAGGATGCGGAGTATTTTGTGGTTGCAAGAAAAGTGGATTAAATTGAACTGTATCTTGCTTATAATGCGATGGCAACAGGTGTACTAATCGTTCTCCTATAATCCGAATTAATGAGATCGACGATGACGACAAAAATACAGGTAGTTGATGAAAAAATTTTCAATGTTCATATATGATCATTTTCATTATTATCATCATCATTATTTTATGTATATTCAATAATGAAATAATAAACATTGATTTTTTTTATTCTCGTCTTATTTCCATTGATTCAGTATATTTCACCAATTTATTCGTATCTCTGGTCCGAAATATATACGATTCAAAACAATTTGCCTTATCATAACTTTTTTTTTTTGTAAACTTGTTATTTTTTGTGAAATAACTATGAACTAACATTGAAATTATTACACAAATATCGGCAAGTATACGGTTTCCGTGGCGCCGCCAAATGACGATGTATTTTTGTAGAACTCGACGAAATAAGACGTTTTTGAAGAATAAAAAATTTCGATGTCTCGCTTAGTTTTCGAGATATCGAAGCTTCAAAATTTTTTTTTTTTTCATTTTTATTTCTACGTTATCTGACTTATGTATTCCTTTCTTGTTCTAAGTGTCGCCTTGTTGTCTCTTTGTCGTGAAGGACTAGATGCTCTGCAATATATATTTGTTTGTACAGCATATGTTTTCTCAATTTTCAATTGCGAATATGGTTTCACCATCTAATGTATTGTGTACAAATAGACTTTTGGAAAGACAGATTCATAATATTGCAATAAATTTTCATGGATAAATATACCTCATGATGAACTAAGATGATTTTGTTTCATTTCTTTCATTTTCAGGTGTACGAGATGTTCGTGGCAGGTTATCAGTTCAAGGTTTTATCACCAGCTTTCACTATTCATTGGGGCTTACAGACGCGGAAAACTCGGTCCGCATGGCGAGAACGTCAGAACATAATCAATCGAAAACAATTTGAGCAATTCAAAAAGGAGATTCATGCACGATACATTCTAGACGAAGTCGCGACATCAAAAATATATGACTAATCGCTAATTTTTCCGACAGTCATTCTGTAAATATTTCAACAAAAATATATTTTCCACACCTGGGCGATGCAAGGGCGACGATCACGAGGGGAAAATATATATTCTTACCGGAGTGCACACAATGTTATTATCAATACTTCCAGCACAGCATCAATTTTTTGAGGGGCATTCCGAATGCTAATATGGCTTTCTTTCACCGACAGGAAAACGAAAGTTACTCATTTACTCCAGTTCAAAATAAAATGCAAGAAAAAAAATGATCAAAAGAACTATCCATGTCTCTGATTGGTTAATATCGTAACCACTTTCTAACGTCGTGTTATTTTTTACTTGAGATAAGATATAACGCCAGTTTTCCTCCCAGTATGAGAAGAGGCTATACGAGATGTGAGTATCAAATAATGAGATTGGTGCCGCTACACAAAAAGTACACATGCACCAAACACCAACGATCAAAAGTTGTTTAGTGTGAAGCCTTCTTTCGCAAATGCAATATCTTTTACAATTGTTAACAAATTCATAGAGCCGTAGATTCGTTCACATTAGAGTTGTTGCTTTTCTTTTGCTAGGAAAAGCAACAAGTCCTCTTGATAATCGGCATGATATTTGGAAGTATCACTACTAAAATTCAAATCATTTTGAAAAAAAGTATGGCAATGAGTGTATATTGCATGCACGAGTTCTAGAGTAGTCTAAGTATTTTCGAAATTGCCGAGAAGATGATGAAGATCATTCACGACTGTATCGTCCTTCCACGTCAAAAACGGATGGTAATATCGAAAAAGTCGGTAGTCTCATTCAACCCAACTGTCGGTTAAATATTTGTGCAATTACTGAAATAGTAGGAATTAATAATGAACATGTACGGCAAATTTCACATTAAAATTTCAACATGGTTTCTTCACAAAGACAATGTGCTGGCTCATTCCGCATTGTCTATCAAGAGATTATTTTCCAAATGCAATATTCCAGTATTCGACCATCCCCATTATTCACTAGATCTTGCTCCGTGCTACTTTTATCTATTTCTCAAGGTGACATATGTATTGAAAGGAACCAGATTTGAGTCTGTTGAATCTGCGAAGAAGAAAGCGGCATGCATTATGAACAGAAAAATACTTATAGCACTATTCCAAACAATGGAATATTCGCATGAAAGGATATGTTGGGGGTGAACATTGAACGTGACAATGAATGAATATGGATAAAATCAAATCAAACTGTTATACACCACCAGTCTCTTCAGCTAATACCCACATTCCGTATTTGCACAGCAAATGACCAGAAAAAAATACTATTTCCAAACATGAATTGAAAAGATACGATAAAAAAAATGCATTCCTAATTCTTTCTATTCTTCACGACATAATGATCAGGTCAGCAACTACACCATCAAAATTCAACTTTCTGAATCCTAGACTGTTTCGACACCAAAGCCACTATAATAGTTATTCATGTGTCAAGAGGATTATACGAGTCTCAATTATCGAGGCTGAAGTTTCTGGCCAGAAGTACTGCAGTTGCTCGAAGTGATTAACACCCAAAAATTTCCGTGATACATAGATGATTTTATTTCTCACCGGGATACCAATAGCTAATATCGTCCAGTACATTCGTTTGCTTTGAGAATTATGAAAGTTCTGGTCGCTAAGTGGCTCTTTCATAAACCGTCAATTATTATGAATCGCTTAATTCTATTTTGAAGGGAATCAAGGGAAACTCATAATTTTTTCTACTTTCTGATCATGTCCTGAGCAGAGTTATGACCCTCTCAATCAATCACGTAACTGGACGATATAAGCTAATGATTTCATGAAAATGAAATGATTTCTACCATGTTACACCATCATCATATGAATTATCAGAAGAAATACGGTACGTGAATTCGATATATTAATGTGTTTACGATGTTATCAAACGTGCAGTAATGCCAGGAATTCGTCGAGGATGTTGGACGAAATTATGATTAATAAATTTACCGTTTATGAAAAAAATGGAACTCTTAATGCTCATTTTGATAATTAATATCACACACAACAAAAAATACTGATAAATAATTAATAGTAATTTGATGAGTGAATAGTTGATGAATCGTACATGATAATGAATGATCCAAAATGAATCATACAGTTTTTCATAGGTTGAATCATTTGAGTAGAACGATGATAATACGGTGTAGCGAAATGATATCACGTGTATCTATTGTACACGTGTTTAACCTTTATCGAGTGATTAGTTGATCTAAACGTATAATTATAACTGATGATTCTTAATACACTAATAATGAATTGATCTGATGAGTGAATGAGTAGTACAATTGATGATATTGAATTTACACAAATTAAATAATTAATGAATGAATGAAAGAATGAACATGAGGTTTCACACACACGAGACAATACCTCGTGTTGGGCATGATTGCATACAACACACAGTGCACACGTAATGATATATTGATTAATGTCGAGTTCACAATTCACGAGTTTCACAGATTATTGCAATGAGCATATGTTGTATGAGTAATTACATGAGTAACACACTTAATAATTATAAGAAGAAGAAAAAACGGAAGCGTAATGTAAGAAGACACGTGCACTTGTCCGATCAAACGATGGAGAATGCCCTTTGTGGTCAATTTCTAGGTGAGGCGTAGACGGAGAAGCTGGCAGATCCCCAAAAACTGTAGCATGCGCGTCAATCATGTGGGTCAGCGAATATTAAAAATAACTACAGTCCAGGGAGTGCTGCCATGAATGGTCAGCGACGGAACATAATGCAATATACTTTACTGTAATACACTGCATAGAAAATATGGACATGTGAAAGCGATTCCAATGTCAAAAAGTAGCGATAACTCTCACATCAACTACCAACGATTGAACTGAAAGGCACGTGGAAGATTTCCAAAATCCGTATTTTCACATAAAATACAAATCATTATAACTAAATGAATGCATGAGTGAAATTAAGTCAAGCGCATGATTCGACTGAACTATTGTGCATTATTTCATTGTTACATTTGAGATACACAAATTTTTTTAAGAGAAGGAAAGTCGGACTAATTAATTCATGTGATTTGTCTCGAGATTTCTGAAGTGTATAATGAATGTGAAACTCATTACATTTGATATTCAGTATTTGCTTCCTACTCGATTGCTTGGATATCCAGGAAACTGTTCGGGGAATGTGAATCCTAGGAGGTGGTATCCTCCTTTCTCATACCTGGCACCTTTCTCAAGTTAATCATTAAATGGTCCTGACTACGGCATGTGGTTTCTACTGATCAAGTGTTCCTGCTTGCTCACCTGTTAGCTAGCCACCAGGCTATTGGAATATGCCATGTTTACTCAACTTCGGAATGTTGACTGCCGTCGAATACGATTCCATCAATTGTTTTTGTTTTTCATTGTTAATTTCGCGATATCGGTTCTCTGATTTCATTCATGCATCGCTTGAGCATAAATTCTTCCGGCAAGAATTTCATGTTTAGAAGTATTTTTGTGAGAGATATCAAAATTACCGTAAGTATAAGTCATCATGAAGATTTTGAATATGAATTGAATTAGTTTCAGTTCACGTTCCGTTTGTATTGAAAAACATTGACAACGTCATATGTGACGGAATCTGTTGAAAGAATAATTCAAAGAAGGGGAAAAACTTGAGGCAACAGAGAACCATCCTCAGAAAATACACGTTTAACGATCAAATGAACAAATGAGTGTTTAGACGAATAAGATATTGTTATTGGTGGTGAAAATATATCTGTTGCTTCTATACTGTCCAATTAGGATTCCAACCTGAAATAAAGAAAATCATAACAATCTAAATTTCGTTTCCTAATTCTCAATCCAAAATTTTTTTTCTGTTTTCGCAATACTCCAATGAATAGTGAAAAATAGCGAGAGATTTTCGAGAAAGAGGGAACTGATCCGGCGTTAAAGGCATGTTCAATGAGAAGTACATTTAAATAGTTGAACTAAAAAACAGTAACTTCAATTGCTAACAGTGATTGATACATTCTCAAAGTTTATTTGTTTAGTCCATACCTTTCAAGACTAAAGATGGAAAAGATGTTACAAATGCAATAAAATCCATCTTGAATACTGGACGTTCGGCGAAAAAATTGCATGTTGATCGAAGAAAAAAATTCTCTACAATAAATAATTCAAATCGCTCATGAAACATTACAACATTAGATTGTATTCAACATTCAGCAATTTGAACGCTTCAATACGTGAACGTTCCAATCGTACCCTGGAAAATAGAATGTGAAAACAACTTAGTTTTCGTAGAACATACAAGTAGATTGACATAATACATGATTCGATTGCGAAATACAATGATAGCTAGTATCGAAATATCAGAATGAAACCCTAAGAAGTTACAACGATGAATGAAAAAATCCACTTCGAACTGCATACAAGCATCATCATGTTGTGGAAAAGCAGAGGTATAAATTCGAAATCGGTGATAAAGTTCGAATAAGCAAATATGAACATTTATTCGAGAAGGAGTATACACCAAACTGGACAACTGAAATATTGACCATTGCCGAAGTTCTGAATATCACTCCTCCAACATATGAAGTCATGACATTACCAGGATCAACGAACCGGTGGATGTTTATATGAAAAAGCACTCAGCAAAGTAAAATATTCAGATACCTATAGGTATCTTGTGGAGAAAGTTATACGTAAATAAGGGAATGAATGTTATGTTCAATAGTTGAGATTTGATGATCAACATAATATTTGAATAAATAAAGTAGACATGAAGACGGAAAAAGTTTCTTTCCAAAGTGGAACTTCTAAACGTGCGCTAGGTGTAAACATTCAAAGTCGCGATACGCGAGCTAGCGTCACGAAAATGTGAAATGTTTCAAGATCTACAGCTATAGAAGCACAAAGGTTTGGTCTCCGCTTTGTGCGGTGTTTCGTAGTCTCCCCACTCCGTTGTCTACCGCTTGTCGCCCATATACAGTCTATCTATAGGCTATATTGGATATAGTCTATTCATGTACTATATTCTATATAGTCTATATACTATATCATATACATATCACAGGGCATAGTTCATATATATATAGCAAATATGGTAAAATTTCTTCAATATGCTGACTACCAAAGCCTTCGGCCTGAGAAAGTATTATAGCATTATTTTACATCTATAAACAAATTGAACAATGTATGCAAAACGGACATATTTCCCTGTAGTTTGCGCATGTGCTAGTACCATACATGAATCACAGAGCGGTACGTACTCTGAAATTGTCTATGAGTATGATAAGGAACAGTCACAATCGCTAGTGTATGTCGCATTATCACAAGTTACTTCTATTGACGGATTGTCTATAATTACACGCGATAACAATCTGAGGTTCTACCATGGCCGCAGACCATCAACAACAATGACATCGTTACAATGAGAATTTCAAAGGTTATCTACAACTTGTTTAGAGACTCTCCATCAACAAATGATTGAATTCATACGATGAAGGAAAAGATTGTCAATATATTATTTCAATTACCAGATCAGTTTAAGTGCTCACGCTACTGATGCATTGAATCCCGTTATGAAAAATTGCAATATGGCAGTTTTTCATGAGACTCGGCTGGGTGAAGTCGTGCAACTGCGACAGAAGATGTCGGTGACATTTGCATTCCTGTGTGCTGTGCGATAAATGGTCAGAAAATAGTTATTGTCAGTGTTTACATGAGTCCGAATTTACATACTAACGATATGATTGCTTTTTCACAATGCTCATTATTGAGATATACTCGTGATGGTGGTAAGATTTTATCTCAACGCGACGATCTCGAACATTTTAAGCTAATTGGCGACGTCAATGTTGAATTTGCATTGGACACTTCCATAAAGTCAATAGAGGGTCTACAACAGCAACTGAATTCACAAATGATTAATGACCGGAATATTTTGACAACAAAATCAGAAATAACTATAAATGCTGTATTTTCTCGTTGTCTCGACACAATGGAGTCAATGGCGTATATATCAAAGTTAAGCTACCATAAACCAGTTGTATCGACTGTAGCTATTGCACAAACTACACAAAATATGCAGGCTATTGAAGCTTCCAGTGATGTACAGATTACGGAATTGAATCAAGAATAATATTTATATTTGAACAGTATTGTATATCGTTTCATGAATCCTCCATTCCAATCTTTATATTCAGTATAATTGAATTTCATCCTAGCTGTTTGAGCATAAGAAGTTTCACACCCATTATGCGCAAACAGGTTCAGATAATTTGTTTTTTTAACCTCTTTTCTATTTTGAACAAAAAAGAAAATAATAATGTCTTTCTTTCCGATCAAATAATGAAATAATAAAATGAATGTTCTTAATTTTCGACCGTGACGATTGACAGGACTACGGTGGTGTGACAATAATTTTATCCATACTAACATATTCATTAATTATTCCGGACAAATATAATTCTCTCATACAACTATTCAATATAATATGCTCCGTACATTAATTTCGTTCACACAGCATACTTTTCCATATTTTTAGCCAGACAATATTTCCGGTAGCAGCGTTTCTACGTGCCTTCAACGCTCTTTTCATTGGTTTCAGCAGCTTACTTTTCCATTTACATATTTAATTATTTTTTCCGCAGCAGCTCATTTTCTATATTTCATTTCATTATTACTTCACATTCAGTCAGTTTCTGGGCTGTCCCTTGCTGTCTTCACATTGGTGACCATAATTATTGTTTATAACAATAAAAAAAAATTTTTTTCATATCCTACATTGCACTGTTATCTCACGGCAAAAGAACAGCAAATTCCTGTATTGATATGGTTTCGGTGGGACTAGTCTAAACTCAGGTTCGAGAGGGGTGGTTTGCCAACTTCATCTGAAGTTGACAGGACATCCAGAATTCTTTATGAAAATTGCCGCGGCAAAATCGTGGCTTTCACGGATAATGCACGGCAAAATATCTACCATAAACTTTGTAGTTATTGCAAAAGTGTCATGCCAACTTCAGAGACGTTGAATAAAATGTATATAAATAATTATCGTGAAAAAATTTGTTGATTGTATGAATGAAAATCATGAAAATATCACAAATGAAAAAGAAAGTGGAAAACTAAAAATAACAGCATTACATAGATTGAATGGGTATACCACCAATCGCTGAATTTTTTCAAACACTCGAAGAATTAAATTTCAAAATCATTTTCATTTTTATTTTGAATTGATGATAACCACGAACGAGTAAATTACCACTTGGATACAATAATATAATTTGTATCTCATATAAAATGGTTGATTGAACTATACAACAAGAACAATGAAATGAATTTACGAAAAAATATTTGCAGAATAAAATTATTGATAAATTTAATTCAATTAATCAATTACTTAATTAATGATTTGAAAATTGAATTTATTACTTGTTTTTTTTTCCACGAATGCGTTCGTATAATTGTGAGTTGATAATTGGAATCAAATATATTGCAGAATTAATATAACTTTATCGATAACAATAACAGTAATTTGATTGTATTTTATCAAATCTGAAATAAATAAACGAATGAATTAATCAATATATTCCGAAATAATTTCCGTTTCAAAGATCTTTGGGAAACCGAAGATAGAGGCTATAAAATTTTCTGAAAAAACCTTCATCCTTTATTCTTCATACATACTAAAAAGCTGGATCAGGGGATCATGGGATCGTAGATTTAGGATGTAGGATCTAGGATCTAGAATCCAGGAGATTTCTGTTTTTCATAAAAGAAGTTGGAAAAATTGAAGTCTAACTCCACATTTTAAACTGAAATAGGTTCATTTGTTCACTTTCTGTGTTTTCCACCTGAATTTTTTTCTTCTGAGATATTTGTAAATTTTCATCTTGGCATAGTTTAAATCTTTTTATTATGTCCAAACCAATAATAAAGTCTTCAAAATTCTCATTTTCTATAACGAATACATCAACGTATTATTCTATTTCGAAGATTTTCAATTTTAGTGTTATTGAACCTTTTGTTTGTGTCACACCATTGGCGGTTTTCAAAAATATTTTATTTATATCTTTCATCTCTTTATTCATTTTAATTAATTTGAGATTTATTAACGAGACTTGGGAGCCTGAATCATATGTTCCATTTACTTCTAATTTATTCTCTAATAATATTTTTATTTTGATCAATGGTGTGATTATTCGTTTTTTTGTTCTGTATTTGATTCTACTTCTAATACTGCATTTCAACCACCTATTCTAGATTCATTTTCATCTTTCTTTTTAAACCAGCATGAATCTTCTTGGTGGTATTAGCTTCCTTTATTCATTTTTTCGCAGATTTTACATGGTTTTTTATCTTTAAATTTTTTCCTATTTTCATATTCATCTTCTTTCTTTTTTATGAAATTATTCCTCTTTGTTAAGTTTTCACACTTTCTGATTTCATGTAAAAGTTCAATCGTATCATCGCACTTTTCTTTATCTATCTCATTTCTTATGAATTCAGGTAATCCTGCTGCTATAAGTATTACTAGAGTTTGTGTTTGAGAATGCAGCAAAATGAATTAAAAAATGTATTATTTTCCAGTTTCTGATTTATTATAAAAATAAAGGACGATGTTCACAGTATAAAAAATGTTGGTGAGTGTAGAATATGTGAAATTGATGCGAGAATGAAAAATGAAGTGTGACGAATATCACTCAACACGTAGGTTGTAAGGCCACGTGCTGCGTGATCACTTGAATAGGCAGTAGAAAACTTATATTTGTTTATGCGGTGACGGAAAATGATTAGAAACAATTCAGCAACAATTAATTAATAATATCGAAGCCAATAAAAATATTTAGAGACGGCACAATGTAGAAAAACGCAGACAATGGCAATTTTCACTAATTAGCGAAGCAGCAGAGCGTGGTTTTTCGTTGAATGCAGACAGTTAACTGGGGTGATGGTGGGAGAGAACAATGAGTAGTGGTCAACGATGCACTCTAGTGTTCAAAAATGTATCCTAAATTGATATAGTGCCAACTTAATTCATGCGTGCAATTTTACAGGTCAAAAATGTTCCCACATTCTCAAACAGTTTGTGTACTCATGTTCTCGTTCATATCTAACAACAGTTTTTCTTTTCGTATCGCATATTCTATCAATGATCCTTCTCTATATTTGTAGGTTATAGCATATATTCCTGTGCTCCATCCTTTGTCATCAAATGTTTCTAGAAATTTTTCTTTCCATTCAGTTCATTCAGACTCCAGCGTTAATGTTGTTAAAGTTGCGGAATGCTAATCTAGACCCGTTTTATCTAGAAATAATCTTAATCTCTCGATTTTGTCAATATCTTCCTTAATTTCAAATCTTCTACATTCTTTTTCAAATGTCTCAAGCCATTGCTTTACATTTGGGTGTTTACATGTAAATTTTTCAATCATGAATTTATCAGTTATTTGTTTTAAATTTACCTGGTTTTCTTTTTTTTCTGCAGGTTCTCCTATTTTATTTTCCTCTATTACTTGTTCTAAATGTATATCGTTGAATATTATGTTTCCTTCTTTATCTAAATACCTGTCTTTTAAATTTTCTTTCAGTGTGATCCACACTGATCTTTCTTGGCCTCTCTGACTAAGACTTCTTCTCACTCTCTTATAAACTTCTGTTTCCACTATTTCTACATGTTCACCTACATGCATCATGTCCTGTGGTAATATGTAACTCGCATTTTCTTCTGTTTTAATTGAAGTTATGGCAATCACATTTGTTTTCCTATCCCTCGGTGATGCTATAACTTTGAATGTAAATCTCAGCTTGCACTTCATTATAAACAAAATTGTCGTTTTGTAATGGTTAAGGACAAAATTAAACCCAATATGTTTCTCTGTAAACAAAGGAACGACAATTAAGGTTTATAAATATCCCTTCTTTATTTACTCTGTTATTTTCTATTTTATTCTTTAATCTTCCTATTTCACTTTTACTTCTCTCTCTTTATATCAACACGTGGTTGTTGTACATCTTTGGTTTCCTATTCCTACGCATATACTTCTTGCTCCATCTATCTGTCTCTAGTTAAGGTGCGCGAGGTATGACGAGCGCGAGAAATTCAAATTAAAGAAAGTGTACTTTCTTTACATATATATATATTGTGACGTGGTGTTTTCTAGGCACCACGCACAGTGAATTTATTTATAATTAATTACCTTTTCTCCTCAGCAGCTTACAAGGGATGCCACTTTCGTGTACCTATTAAATAGTTGTTGAATAATAAATAATAGGTTAAGAGTAATCAACGACCACGAAAGAAATCGTTGTATGTTTTTAGTGAATGCAAAATAATAATAATACTTTATTGAAATATTAATAATCGATGAAAATCAAATGAAAAATAGTATTTAAATAATAACAATATTCTTGCGTGAACAGTAATTCAGCGCTTGACGCAAGTATTTGAACAAAAAAATTATATCATCAATTCTTATTTATAAAGACTGGGTTCTCAACAAAAACCAGTAAACAACTGATCTGGAAATCAGCTCATTAATTTTTATCTTTCTCTTTTACTTGAGAATATATATTATTCAATAAAGACCAGGAATTTGGCGCAATGTGAACAAAATGGACGCCCGCTGAACAAGGCGAGCGGCACGTGGCAACGGACACAAAAGTTATTATCTTTAATTAATTATACTCACAATGATTTGTCTAAAATGGGTATGATGCAACTCAACAATAATTTCAGCTTCTCTTACAACTCTCCACACACATACTTTTTCCACTCTCAGTAAATAATTTTAATTATTTAGATAATTTATCTTTTCACGCAAAATTAGGCACACGTCTGATTTATTCGCTCTCCAAATTCCAAGTAACACCTCATTGCTTTCTTTTTCGTTTTATTGTCTCATTCCGTCGAGTTATTCTTCACCGCTTCGCTGGGTGTCATTCCAGGAAGTGCTGCCACCTTGGGCTATTTGGTGCAACGATTTTATCGACTACGCGCCAAACGTATCGATCAGCGGATTGCTGGACATCACGTGCATTCTATTATTTGACATAGAATCATCGTGATACATTCAAATCAATTATTTGTTTCAGCTTGCAGCGTGTGAGTCAGTGCAATATCTACATAGTTTTCTTCAATTTATTTCTACATTCATTCATTTATTCAATTCTACACTCATTCATTTATTTAATTGTTCTACATTCTATCTTCGTCAATACTTCGCTACTCTCTATCTTATCGACTATTTGTGTCTGCCGTGTCCGTCGCCCATCTCAGCGAGCGTCATCTTAAAGTAATAAGAAAAATTACTCGTGACTATGTAAAATCGTCACAATATATACAATAAAAATACAATTACACTTACCAAATACTGGCGCTTGTGTGGTGGTGCCACTTCTCAAAATTATACGTGGATTCACGTAGCGGTGCTGAATTTAGTTTAACAACACTCGACTTCACTTGTCTCGAGTACGACAATTGTTTGATAGTTTATTTTATTACTCTCAGCTTTCTTCTTATAGTGCTAGAGAGTTGAGATTTACGTAACGTGACTCTAATTGATGTTCGATCAATGTAGGCACTCCACGGGTTCACTGCCGATAACGCGATTATTACTATTTAATTGAACTACGTTCGGTAGATCAAATTAAATTCCACTATTTGCACTTGGGATGATATACGTTCGGTAGATGAGGCCAAGTTAATTATTATTTTACGCGAGTTGTTATTTGTCTGTACTACATTCGGTAATAATCAGACTGACTGGACCGGGTTGAGAACTGGATTGACACTAAGACTGAGATTGAGACTGAGACTTAGACTACGACTGAGACAAATGCTGCTATGATCAAGAAGTTCATATAGCCCTCAAACTAGAGCATTTTTTGGTGGGAAGTATGTGACTTTTTGCGTTGGAATGTAGACAAATAACTTCGCATTATCATGAATTCAACGCACATATACACTTAGCAATCGACGGACCCATCGATTGCCTTCATCGACGCATTCAATTTTCCATGACCTAATGCATATCAGAAAAATCTATTAGCGCATCCTGTGAGTCATTGAGTTCTTGTGAAAAGTCATAAAATCTGTAATGCGTCCTCATCAAAATCGATTTCAACTCTTAAAAGTACAGGCTTTTCCAATTTGGGGGCTGATTTATGGTTTCGACTAAAGATATGACTCAAAAAGAAAAATGCGCGTAGTGAAAATTCGTCCACAAATTAAGCAGAAGACGTGACAGTATCATTAATATCAAATAATGTTCCGTCTTCATCATAATTTGTAGCAGTTGCAAACGATTTATCTGGTTCACTCATCATACGAATATCAGTTAATTCATCTTTTATTTCTTGTTCCATCTGATAAGTTGTTGTCACTAAATTTTCTAATTGTTTCACAATAGGTTTGATAGCATCCTTCATAATCAGTTCTGATATTTCATCACCATGCTTTATATTCTATGCTCATAACGTATTGCATCACTCGCCTTCAGTATTTGCGTCAATGTATTGCAATCCTTATTAATGTTTGGAGCAGCCATGTTGACGCAACTGAGTCCACAATAGAACTGTAATATATTTCACATTTCATTTTCATCTTATACTTATGAAGCAGTCAAAACCTTTTCCACATCTTCCTGAATTAATGTCACTATCTTTGTAAATAACTATAAAACTATATTTATTATCATTCCAACACGATAAACATATACCTCTGAACTCTTCATATATCATATCAGTATTAACATGATCATCATAAATATGTTTGAGATTCATTTCATTCTGCTTGAATAGTACTATCAAATTTACATTATCACGTATCAAATGTTTTGGTATACGTGTATACCTTTGACATGAATAAAATGAATCAACATCTCTATGTCGACCCATGCAGAGAACATCTCTAATATTATCTTGCTTCTAACAAGCTACGTCATCAGAAATCATGAAAGAATTTGGTCGTGCCTCTCTAGATGTAACTACCTTCTCATGATCACTGAATGGAAAATATTCAACACCATCTATAGGTTTCAATATATTTTCCAAGTATTTATACTTAGGTTGATTCAATGATTTTGAATGAACATGAAAATTTTCAAATTTCAAACCATTAGGACGAGTAATGAGTGCTAGGAGTGCATTTGTTTTACCGCAATACGATACACCACAAAAAAATAGCTCGCATACTATTTGGTAATAATTCACCATGTCGTTTCTCTTCATTATTTTGTTGAGGAATTTCATTATCGAAATTCATAATAGGTAATGTTATTGTCTGCTTCTTGAACTTAACTGTGGATAACTGTTTCTCACAAGCCATGATGATTACAACTAAACGTTAATCTGTATGTGTAATTGCTTATATATCTGCGATGACGTAACAATTCAGTTAGTTACCTAAAGACTACCATTGTCTTCGCATGGCACCACGTCCCATTCGCGGTAGAGGTTTCATTAAAAATATTATCAACAAGCTACCTTTCGAAGCACATATCCCAGGCTATCAATATTGTGGTCCTGGCACTAAGTTATCAAAGAGGCTAGCACGTGGTGATTCAGGTATCAATCCTCTTGATGTTGCTTGTGTAGATCACGATATCGCATACTCTCAAAATCCTGATACTATCATTGAACAAAATGAAGCTGGTGGAATTTTAGCTGAAAAAGCATCAGCACGTATTAGTGCTAAAGACGCGAGTATTGGTGAGAAGGCTGTAGCTTGGGGTGTGACAAACATTATGAATATAAAATCTAAACTTGGTGCTGTTATGAAGAGGAGAAAGATGAAGACAAAATCTATAAAGAAAAAACCTGCAATATCTTTCAAGGAAATTATGAAAAAAGCAAAAAGTTTAATGTGTTCAGATGCAGATATTCTGAAATCAAAATTAAATGGTGCACGAGCTGCTGTGAAAAAAGCTGAAGGTAAAAGTAAAGTGGGTGCCCCATCACGTATATTACCCGTGCCTATGAAAACAGGAGGTATTTCAGCATTTCTCCTACCAATCATTTCTGGTTTAAGTGCTGCTGGTGTTCTAGCTGGTGGTGGTGCTGGTGTAGCTAAAGCTGTGAATGATGCAAGTGCAGCAAAACGTGAATTGACGGAGAGTAAACGTCACAATGAAGCGATGGAATCTATTGCTTTGTGCAAAGGAATGTATTTGAAACCATATAAAAAAGATTTAGGTCTTTACTTGAATCCTGCAAAAAACTTATAGACCTACCACATCGAGCATTACCCGATGCTGATCTCATGAAGTATGCTAAAATTATGAAAATTCCATATTTTCGTGGAATATTCATGAGACATAATTTACCAAAATCAGCTCCATGGAAAAATGAATCAGCTATTATCAATCTTGATGATAAAAATGGACCTGGCACTCACTGAGTAGCATAAATGAAAAAGAATAAAGATGTTACATACTTTGATAGTTTCGGTGATTTGCAACCTCGTAAAGATTTAATGGATTATCTCGATGTTGGTATGGTGAAATATAATCATAACAGATATCAAGACTATAACACTGTAATATGTGGTCATCTATGGTCAAAATTTTCAACTCAACAACTATAAAAACATGGTGTTGTAATAAGTTGATATCAGTCATGGACGATTCGTTGACATTAACTTCAACGGGGAGATCCTCTATATTGGAGGCTCAATATTTTCCATCAATCGAACTCTCACCAAATAAAACATATATGTTGAGGCTCATTGAACTGCTGACTTTCAATTCAATTCCTAATGTTGATGAGAGTAATCATAAGTTATACCTAATTGGAGATGATGATGATGATATAATGATTATACCCACTGGCAGCTATAAAATTGAAGATATTGAGAGTTATGTGCAGAACACATTACCAAACACACAATTCGAACTCAAACTTAATAATAATGAATTATGTTGAGAAATTCAGTGCAATGTTCCTATGAATTTCATACCTGAAGATTCTATCGGACGACTGTTGGGATTTAAAGCGCGTATAGTTGAATCGGGTAGTAGCCACACATCTAATTTGCCAGTGACGATACTTAAAGTTAATTCACTTCGTGTTGAATGTAATATCACCACTTGAGCTTATAATTATGATCATCGAGTGAATATTCGATGACGTCATTCATTTGATGTATTTTTGTCGATTCAAGATCGGAAACGCTCATTTTTTTTTATATCGATTCAATTGTTGTGATACTCTCTCTTACCATATTCTGAAATGACCTATATGAAAATATTCAAAGAAATTCGCTCAAGATTTGGAATCACATAAATATCCAGTGACGTCATTCTTTCTATGTATTTTTCGTCGATTCAAGATCTAAAACGCACATTTTACTCAATATCGACTCGATTAATGCTTCATTCTCTCTTGCGCCATTTTCTGTGATGACATACACAGAAAAATTCCAAACATTCGTTCAAGTTTTCGAGTTACATGAATATTCGATGACGTCATTTTTTCTATGTATTTTTGTCGATTCAAGATCGGAAACGCTCATTTTTCTCAATATACTCTCTTCCACTATATTCTGAAATTACCTTTATGAAAATATTCAAAGAAATTCGTTCAAGATTTTGAGTTACATGAATATATGATTACGTCATTCGTTCTATGTATTTTTCGTCGATTCAAGATTCAAAACGCTCATTTTTTTTGATATCGATTCGATTCTTGCTCTATTTTCTCGTGTACATAATTCTGTAATGATATTTTTGAAAATATTCGCAATATTCGTTCAAGATTTTGAGTTGCATGAATATTCGATGACGTCATTCGTTCTATGTATTTTTCGTCGATTCGAGATTCAAAACGGTTATTTTTCTTAATATCGATTCGATTCTTGCATGATTTTTTTTTTACCACATCTTGTAATGACATATACGTATATATTCGAAAAAATCGTTTGAGATTTTGAGTTAAATGAATGTGGCAAAAAAATTGAATTGCAAAAATTACTTTGGAAACTTCATTTCGAAAAATTACTTTGCAAAGAGTTTATTTGAAAAAGTCACTTTGAAAAAAAATAACTTCGCAAAAAGTTAATCTTAAAAAGTTACTTTGAAAAAATTACTCCACAAAAAGACTTGATATCAGTCATTTGTTTGCTAAGAACACAATATAATAATATAAGGTCATACATAAACATATATAGACTCACTATGTATTATATACCATATATTATATATTACATATTTGATATACATTGTATATTATACAATATAAATAATATGATATAATATATGATATACTGTTGTGAATCGAACCGATTTTTAGAATGATCAATGGATGGCAGCGCCGTTCACATCAGAAATTGAATTTCTCCATGTATCAGAGCGGTGCAGCGTAGTAATACACCATACGCACAATATTTGATCATCGACGCATGCCCGTTGCGCATCGCACGAGGTGCGCAATGACCAATTTACGTTAACCCTCTAGGTCATTGACGCATCCGGCTTCCACTTCCATCTCTAAAGGTATCTACTTTTTGTATCTTCTCCAGCAACGTACACAGAGTGACTTATGTTCTGTGATTATAGAGAAAAAGTAGAACAAACGTTTTTCAATTGACCAAATCAAAGTGAGTTAATTACTTACAATCGAGATCTAATCAACTAGCTACATCATCACGTCAAATCAACTTGGGAACTAATCATCAAGCAACAATTACATTGCCGGTCTGCGTGATTTACAACCACATGGAAACTTGTATCTATTCACCGGTGATACAAGCATTTTTTATGTTTTTTAATTGATAGGTTTTCAAATTGTGCTAATCACATCAAGTATCAAAGAACAGAGTGACAATCATTACTAGACAGACTCAAAGAAAACAACTATATTGGGTGTGTGTGAAACCAATCATATTGAATGTGTTAAAATAAATTCACTTTTATATTTTTCTAATCATTGTATCAGCCACGTGCACATTGAATTCGAACCAAAAATCTTGTGCTTAGACCCAGCAACCATCTCTTTACCAACACAATTACAGTCCACTTTCGTATTAGCCGTTCCTGTACTTCCAACCATTCATCTTTTAAGGCTTATCAAAACATATACAATGTATAACAAATATGTAATATATAATATATAATATATAATGTATAGTGAGTCTATATATGTTTATGTATAACCTTATATTATATTGTGTACTCGGCAAACAAATGACTGATATCAAGTCTTTTTGTAAAGTAATTATTTCAAAGTAACTGTTTTGATAAGTTCTGAATAATGAATAGTTGGTAATAAAAGAAAACTAACAAGAAAGTGGACCGTCTGTAATTTTGCTGGGTCTGAGCACAAGATTTTTGATATTGAATGCAACGTGCACGTGGCTGACTCAATGATTATAAAAATATGGAATGAATTTATTCAACACACTCAGCAATGATTTTGTACACACAAATAATATTGTTGTTTCCTGATTTGTTCACTATTAATGATTGTCACTTTGTTCTTTAATATTGATGTGATTAGCACAGCATGATTCGCACAAAATGATAAACTTGTTGAATGAAAAAGATGATGAAATGCTTGTATCACCGGTGAACACACAAAATTCTCTACGTGGTTGTAAATCACGCAGACCGGCATTGTGATTGTTACTCGATGATTATTTCCCAAGTTGATTTGACGTGGTGGTGTAGCTAGTTGATTAGATCTCGTTTATAATAAGTTAAATCACTTTGATTTGTTCAATTGAAACGTTTTGTAGAAATTTTCTCTATGATCACTGAACATATATTCACTCGTTGAACGTCGCTGGAGAAGAAGAAAAAGTAGATCCCTTGAGAGATGGATGTAGACGAAGGATGCGTCAATGACCTAGAGCGTTAATGCATTTTGGTCATTGCGCACCTCGTGCAATGCGCAATAGGCATGCATGGATGATTTAATATTGTGCGTATAGTGTATTAATACGCTGCATTGCTCTGTTAAATAGTGCAGTATTCAAAGCACTCAAAAATCACACGTAAAATAGTGCAATTTAATTTCTGATGTGAAAGGTGCTGCCATCCATTGATCATTTGGAAAACTAGTTAATTTAAATCGTAACAGTAACTTTTTCAGATAAACTTTTTGCGAAGTACCTTTTTCAGATTAACTTTTTGCAAAGTAATTTTTTCAAAGTAACTTTTTCAGATTAACTTTTTCAGATTAACTTTTTGCGAAGTTATTTTTTTTTCAAAGTGACTTTTTCAAATAAACTTCTTGCAAAGTAATTTTTTCGAAATAAAGTTTCCAAAGTAATTTTTGCAATTCAATTTTTCTGCCACACATGAACTTGGCGGCTTTTATTTTTTTTTTTTTTTAAAGTTTGTCCTTCCTTTTCGATATCACTTTTTTTTCTACTACAAGTACAATAATTAAAATTGTAACTTCTTAAGACAATCGATATTTTCTGATTTATACTTAATAAACATATGGAAAATGAATATAGTTCATCTATATAAAAATCTATCGTAATTTGAAGTTCTTTTGAGGAATAGACAAAATTCCGAATTCTCATGAAATATAGGAACATGAAAGTAATAACAAATATCATCAATTTTCAGATAGAAGTATATTATCAATCAATTTGATCTTACGAGATAAACCCACCGCCACCCCCGTCATATTCCAAACATAAGTATCAACAACAATACAATCATTAGTATAAAGAATACAACGGACTTCTTCAAAACAATGAAATGAATAATTTATATAAAAAAAATACAGGAAAGTTTCATAAATTAACTTCATTTTATACATATTAACGATCATTAATTATTATTCATTGAGTAATTTTAAAAGCTATACTTTTTAATTGATTTTCGTGAAAACAGCATACAAACATTTTTAGCATTTCTAGGCCATGAGGTTTTTCTAATATTTGTATCATTAACTTCAATACAACCATTAGATGTTCCATCTCTACAGATACTTGTGTAATGACCTTCTTCGATGCTCGGTCCATGATGAAATATAGCATTCATCACTTTATTCGACTGTCTAGCTATCAATACTTTAGAAGTCGGAACAGCACGCAAATGTATTTCATTAGTTTTCATCATTTTTCCATTTTGCAATGAAAATAATATAAAATGAATGACAATTATGTCTTTCGTCAATACTAATTCATTTTTAAACATTATATTGCTACTCGTACAATTTTTACATGATTCCTCACGTGACTGATATCAATGCGAAAATGTCGAATTCAATACTTCATTAAGATCATAACTATATTTTTTCATATTTTCAATTGAAATTGAGAGTAGAACATTGTGACAAGTATTGATAGTCATCGTATTTTCATAATTCTTACATCGTTCAGTAGAAGTTATTTAATATTTAATTGAACTTCTAATATAATTAAATTTCATACAACAAGCCGTGAAAAATTTTGCGGCATCCTGCTCCATACCAACAGGAAAGCTATCCCCTGAACATCGCCGTGCCGCATATGTATTGAGATTGGGTAATCTACTTTCATATCGATGTGCTAATATACTCAAATCATATAATTGATTGTCACTATCATTGAGAAACTTTTTATCAAAATGTAAATGTATCAAACATTGCAATACTGCATTTGCATAAACAAGAAGTTTTATCGTCATTTTGGAGGCCATGCATAATGCGAACATTACTTTTTTTAACTTCATCATATGATTGTTGATGAGATGTGATTATTTTCGGTAAAACCCAAATAGTATCTTTCACTTTAGAATATTTGTCTTTCGAAATGGTGAACAATTTTGCCCCAGATTTGTAGATTCACTTCAATCGATTATATTCAACAATAGCTTCGTCATCAGCTTGCACAGATGAAGGATCATAGTTTATCAAATGCAATCCTTCTGAAGATGTTACCCGAGACGATGCTACATATGTTTGGCCATTATTAAATACTGAGTTGCCTATATCCATGATAGCAGTTTGTAGACTCAGCCCTTGACTTTTGTGTATGGTGATTCCATAGTTTAAAGACAATGGGAATTGTTTTCTGACACCATATGCTTTATCTATTACCTGAAATTCAACGCTTTCTCTTTCAATGCAATATTCTTGACCGGAAGGCAAGAGAAGTTTAATTTTATCCACATGCTCGTATGATGAATCATCATGTATAATCGATACGACTTTAGCAATTGTACCATTGACAAGGCCTAAACTGGCATCAATATTTCGTCTTATCATCACTTTTGCACCAATTTTAATAGTGATATATTTCGAAAGTCCTGTAGTTCTAGAATTATCATCATCGTTATTCGATAATACTTTTGATACTTTTGTTCTCAAATAATGAATACAATCAATATTATCTTCAGCAGTTAATACTATTTCTTCGAAGTAATGCGACTCAACATTGCATTATTCAAAGTATCCCACATATGACAAGTCGGTAACAAACAGCGTCTGAAGGTAAATTATTAATGACATTGCATAATTTATTCAATCTACCTTTGAAAGAATCACTTTCAAATTGTATTTTTCGTTTTTCAAGTATGTCACAATCAGATTTAGTTAATAAACCAATGCGAACCCTTGAAAGCAAATGACGATATGATTCATCTCCTTGCTGACGAATATTGATTGTAAGTTCATCATAAACAAATAATTCCGTCCATAAATTGACTGCATCTAATGAGCCAAGGTATTTATTAATTTTATCTTTTGATCAATTTTTGAAAATAGGATCTTCACATACGGAAGGTAACTGTAATAAATATCCGAACAAAAGAATATGTTTTTTTCCAAACCCATCATCGTCAGTAGATAAACAAGGCGGGTTCTGGGACAAACCTGTCGGTAACTTGCATTGTCCCCTACCGTACCGACAGTTTCATAGTAGGTCCCAATCTGTTTTATCATCTGGTCGAAAAAGTCGATATCTGTATTATCCACTAAGCGACGTTTCTCGTGGTGTGGAATTTTTTATCGATATCGATGATAGTACTATAGTATGAGTTTCTTTGTTGCGACATTGGGGAAATGGATAACTGTACGTTTCTCTATGATTGAACTGTAGTTTTGCTGTTGAGTGGGTGGGGGGAATTCAAATGAATAAGTTTTTATCCATAATATATATGAAATATTTTTTTCCTACAAATATGAAAGAATAAATGAAAAAAGAAAAAATCGATAAACAGATGAATAAATCAATAAATGATGGAAAAGTAAATAATCATATAAATAATTGTATGAGTCACTGTATAAATAGTCATATAGATAAGCATATGAATAATTGTATAAATAAAAAATATGTAGATAAATAAATATGTGTATAGCGAGAGGGGGCTATCCAATAAGAGTTCAAAAAATGGATGCACACCAATATAAATTTGATATGTTTCTTCATGATAGATCAGTGAACATTTGACGCATTCATCATCAAGTTCTAGAAAAATCTTGATGAAGAAGAATCAAGAGTTTTTACCAACGAAATTTTTCATGTGGAAAAAATTTTTTTTATGAAAAAGTTTGGAATAGTTTTTATAAATTTGCAAAAAAGTTTAGGAAAAGTTTTCAAAAATTTGGGAAAGTTTTGAAAAGTTTTCCATAAATATCCGAAAGTTTAGAAAAAGTTTTTAAAAATTTAAAAAAGTTTTGAAAAGTTTTTATAAATTTGAAAAAGTTTTGAGAATTTTGGAAAAGTTTTGAAAATTTTCCATAAATCTCCGAAAGTTTTAGAAAAAGTTTTTGGAAATTTAAAAAAGTTTTGAAAAGTTTTTATAAATTTGAAAAAGTTTTGAGAAATTTGAAAAAGTTTGAAAAAGTTTTCAAAAATTTAAAAAAGTTTTGAGAAATTTGAAAAAGATTTCATAAATTTCAAAAAGTTTTCATGAAATTTGAAGAATGGAGATTATTCTGGATATTCAAGGCTTCAAACATCAGAGCAATCAATTTATTGTGAAAGAACTAGCAAGTATTCTAGTACACAGTATCAATGTTGAAGAAACTATTGAAGTTACACACATACTATTCAAACCACCATGCTTGTGGGGTGAATTATCGAAGCAGTATCAAGCAATAAATTCATGGTTGATACGTAATTATCATGGACTATCATGGGATACTGGTGATGTACCATATGATCAGCTCAACAATGTTCTCGAGATTCTATTGAAAGATGTTGATCATGTGTATGTGAAAGGAGTTGAGAAAAAGCAATGGTTATCAAGTATTATTGGGCATATGGGGAAAACAGTTATCGATCTAGAGAGTTTCCAATGTCCATCATTGAAAAATCATGGAATGCAAAACTGTGAATATCACAAATACCCAGAATCTGGATTTTTCTATCACTGTGCCCACGCTAATGTTATATATTTGAAGCGTTGGATGGAAGACAGAAAAAAAAAAAATTCAGCACCCCTCAATAGGTAAATCATTAGAGACTTTTTTATCATCTTGAGGAACGAATCGAAGATATGAATGTGGGGACACATCGCATATTTTTCCGAAGAATTTATTCTTAAATATGTCCCCAGCAAAATAAATAATAATATCTGAGATAACCAGTATTATTATAACAGGATGAGGACATTAATGCTTACCAACCATATCATAAAACATTATCAACGATTTCATAAAACATTATCAACCTATTGCCACTGATTATGATGAATCCTCCGATGACATTTCATTCTTCAAAGATTGTATATTATGTAAAAAAAATTGTTAATAATTTCGATAATAAATTGAAAATGTTTGCATACAAAAATTGAATAATCGAATAAATTATTTACTATAACTATTCCACTATTGGGTATTTAGTATAAGTGTTCAGAGATAATTTCAGCATTGCAGGTATTCTTTATAGTTGAAATATTATTCATCTAACACATACCACTTACGTTCATTTGTTTATCCTATAAAATATTTTTTTCATATTCATTGTTTCTCAACATGATCTGGAGTTTTATATTAGTTCCAATCATATTTCACTCTTCATTAAATGGATGATATATTTTTTTTTCTCATATAACACAAAGAAAATAATTTTTCCCATGAGTTGTGGAATATATTATTTAACTTAAGAAACGATATAAAGATGTATATATTTACTCTTATAATCCAAGAAAAAACATGCTACTAATCTATTGAGGAGAGGTGCCATAAAAGTTATAGAAAAAATCGAGAGGTTGGTGGCGAAACGGTCCAGCGTTAAGATAACGTTTTAATATTTAGAAATTATTCGTTGCATATTATAAGTTCCGTCCAAAATAAAAAATTAGTGGTATGAAGAATATTTATCATTTCACATGCAAGAGCATCAGTGGCTACATCAACACCATAAACAACAGTGCCAACAAGTGAGTTTTCTCTGAATAATTTGTATTAAAATTATATAAAAATTTTTATAGTTGTATAATGATATATTTCAGGATGGAATATTGTCAACTTAATTACACAATTCATGTACCACGAGAATGGTACGTAGGTGAAAATAACTTAGATTGGATGATTGACATTATTAGTGATGTGCTCACATATATGCAAATATGGGGGGCAACAAATGGAGCAGTAATCACAAGGAATGGTCTGGCAACCATCGTTGTAATCGACCATCAGAATCAAATGTGGTGGTTCCGAAGATTGCGTGAACAAGATGATCATCGTCCGGAGCATGTTGGATACTTTCCACCTCTGGCAATGGAGTATGAGGAGGATATGTGGGGTCCAAACATATTCAGAAATGTGGATGGTGTTTATTGTGTTGCGGGAAATAATGATGATAATGATGATGATGATGATGATGATGATGATATCAATAATAACATCATTAATAATGACTTTGATTTATACGATTTAATTAATGAAAATAATATAAATTTCAATGAGGATGATGAAAATGATGTGAGTGTGGATGATGATAGTGGCATTAGTTTAAATGATTAAGATGATGATGATGATAATGATAATTTCTGAATAAAATGATTATAAAAGAATATTATGTTTTCAATTCATTTATTTATTATATCAAAAAATAAAATTCCATCAATATAATGACATACAAGAAAAAATTTTTCATTCTCATCTTAAATGATTAATGCATTGAATAAGATAGTTGTAGACATTGATAGATATTACTTATTTCAATTTCCCTTTCATCTACATTATTATGAAAGTATGATCATTGAATGAATTCACATTGTCCATATTTACCACCAATATAATGCATTCTAAGCTTCCCATTGTTAGATGCATCTTCCAATAATTCATATTGTTCTCGATCATTCAGTAAATATGTTACTATTCTTGTTGGTAATAATACGGTGAATTCACCATTTATGGTTACAACAATTTTTCACCGAATCTCGTTTTAACAATTTTGATTTCAGACACGATATAGTTTTTTTCAGCCTCCAATTCTTTCCATGACTTTGAAGGTAGAAAATTCTCCGTTCGACAAACTTCATTTAATTTAACGAAACTCATTTTTGATATAGATTATAGATTGAGTATAATTTCACACCTTATGAGCAAATAATTTGAATTGACATCTTTCTAAGAGTTTTCTCTATATGTACACAATCCCCCACCAGTGTTTGTCTAGCAATATCCATCATATAATTGGTTCACACAATCAGTAAATCCACTACAACTATTTTTCAACCACATGCATCATTTGGATTGGATCCCCACCACAGATGATATCGTCACACCTTTTTTTTTTGTTGAGCCATCCCGCCCCCTCCATGATGGGAAACGTTACAATTTCTTTATCCCAGCATATCCACCCCCTCTTTGGATTCTTAGAAATATCCACCCCAACACTTCGAATTCTTAGAAAAAATTTCTTATCTATTCATGCATGTATCGAGTTATCATTATTTTGTTTCAAAAACATTCCTGTTTGATCCTGTTTTGTTTGTCATTTGATTATTTACAAAGCTGACGTCATTTCATTTCACCAAACTTAGAACAACCACGCCCACACTTTTTTTCTATTTTTTTCATCCTTATTACAAAAAGATTGACTTGAAATATAGTTAATCATTCAGAGTTCTTAAAAATCTCAAGAGTGTATTCACGAGTGTCTCCAAACTAGAAAAAAAAAATGAGTGATCAACAGCGGTCGGAGGATCGAAAGAAGCAGTCAGAGGAGCGAAAGAAGCATTATAACCAACTCATAAAATTGATGGAAGAGGCACATAAAGTTTGTTTATCAATGAATATTGGTACAGAATGTGATATACAGATTCGCAAGTGGCAAAAAATTGGGGCACAGAATATAAAATGTTTAAAAAAAAATTTGCGAATGCAAAAACTAACTATTGGTGAAAAGAATCAATTGCAAGCTGTAAGTTCACATTTATTTTCATTATGTAGAAAATTTAATGAAGCTGCAAGACAGAAGATAATCAAAGGGCAGCATATTGTTGGTGGTAATATTCAAATCGATAGTGGGAATGATAATGATGTTAAGAATCTTAAGTGGGATGAATTACCATCAGCATTTAATGGTCGTATAAGAACTGGTGTTATAACAAACATTAACCACATTGATCTACATGAATTTCTCTTAGATGCGAGGGAGATTTATTAATGAAAATAAGAGAAATGCAAACGAATGTTAAATCAAATGTAATATTGGCATGCAAATATGAAAATATTGAAGAATCTAGAACCTATGAAGAAAGAAAATATTTCAACACATCAAATGAATTGATTCTTCAATCGACTAATATTTATGATTGGTATTCAAAGTATGTTAATGATACTTTATTAGCAAAAGTGGAAGAATTTGAAGAAGGTGATTCAGGATGGACAATGAACGAAGTTGTGAACTTGGTAGTGAATAATAATAAATATGTAGCCTTACAAGGAGGACTATCAACATACATAGATCTCCCAAAATTTATTCAGTTGAAGAAAGCTGTGATAAACATAAAGAACAACGATGAATTTTGTTTCCTATGGTGTATTGTGGCAGCTCTACAGGGAAGAAATAAATTAAATGTAGAAGATAATGATAAATATGCAAGAGAAGCAAAAAATTCAATGGGTAATGTAGCTAGAACATCATCATATCAACATTTCACTGAAGCAGGTCTTAAATTTGAGGGTTTAACTTTCCCTATGGCATTGTGTGATGTACCAAAATTTGAGGTAATGAATGATCTATCAATAAATGTGTATGGCATCGAGTATGAGAATAAACAAAAAATCATCGTTCCATATCATATAAGTAATAATGATAGTGATAAGCCAACTATTCATTTATTGATGGTTGATACTAGTATGGATATTGATAATAATAACTTTGAGTCGAATAAAATATATCATTTTGCATGGATACATAATCTTTCGCGATTAGTCTCAAGTCAAATATCAGAACATAAAGGGAAGATATACATTTGTGATAGATGCTTATGTCATTTTCAAGAATTATACTCATATAATAATCATAAGTCAGATTGCCTTAGTATGAATAAAACACTTCGTGTAATATTGCCAAGAGAAAAAGAAAAATTTTTATCATTCAGTCATTACAAATATAAAGAATCTGTACCATTCGTTGTTTATGCAGACTTAGAGTGTATTTTAGAAGAAACAAATGTATCACAAACACATATTCCACATAGTGTTGCATTCTATTTACATTGCTCATATAATGATAAATTATCCCAGTTTAAATTAATGTGTAGTGATGAATGTATTCAATGGTTCATTGATCAATTAGAATCTTTAGCACATGAAATAAATAATATTTACACTAGAATTGTACCGATGATATCGACGGAAAAACAAAAATATGAATTTGAGAATGCAGTTATTTGTCATATTTGTGAAAAACCATTCACTCAAATTGATGCAAAACATCGAGATCATTGTCATTTCACTGGTAGATATCGTGGTGCAGCACATGATAATTGTAATATGAAATATACAAAACCATACTATTTACCAATTGTATTTCACAATTTAAGTGGTTATGATTCACATTTCATAATTGAGAGTATAGCTGAAAGTTACCCTGGTAAGGTAAGTCTCTTACCAATAAATAAAGAAAAATATATTTCATTCACTAAAAAAGTTCATGACACAAAAATATCTCTACGATTCATTGACTCATTGAGATTCATGGCGAGTGGTATTGATAAATTAGCAAATTATCTGGATGATAATGATAAATTAATCACTCGCAAGTTTTACAATGATGATAAACAATTTAAATTGGTTACAAAAAAAGGTGTATTTCCATATGAATATATCGATAGATGGATGAAGCTTGATGAGAAACATTTACCGGGAAAAGACAAATTTTATTCAAAGTTGAATCAAAGTGAAATTTCCGAGGAAAATTATGAACATGCAAAAGTGAATTGGAGTAAATTCAATATACAGACATTAGGTGAATATTCCGATTTATATCTCAAAACAGACGTATTACTTTTAGCTGACATCTTTGAAAATTTCCGTCGTAATTGCTTCGTAACATATAATCTAGATCCATTACATTATTATACAGCACCAGGTTTTGCTTTTGATGCAATGCTCAAATATACAGGTGTAGAACTAGAGCTATTTTCACAGATCCAGAGATGTTATTGTATATCGAGAAAGGCATTAGAGGTGGTGTAGCGCAATGCTCGAATCGCTATGCAAAAGCAAATAATAAATATATGGGAGACAGTTACAATCCAACCAAAGAGCAATCATATCTTATGTATTTCGATGTTAATAATTTATATGGGGCAGCTATGAGTGATTATTTACCATATGGCGGATTCAAATGGTTGAATAAATCAATGAGTGTTGAACAAATACTCAATATCCCCAACGATTCATCAATAGGATATATCTTTGAAGTTGATTTAAAATATCCAAGAGAACTGCATGAGTTACATCGTGATTTACCATTATGCCCTCAACATTTCATACCGCCAACGGGGAAATGTATGAAATCAGTAACAACACTCTTACCTAAAAACAAATATATTATTCATTATAAAAACTTGAAGCAATGTTTGAGTTTAGGCATGAAAATTGAGAATGTATATAGGATACTAGAGTTTCAACAGGCACCATGGTTAAAAAAATATATTGACTTGAATACAGAGTTGCGTAAAAAATCAAAAAATGAATTTGAGAAAAATTTTTTCAAGCTGAAGAATATAATGCTGTATTTGGTAAAACCATGGAGAATGTTCGCAAACATAAAGATGTAAAATTGATAACCCAATGGGATGGTAGATATGGTGCAAGAGCATATATAAGTAAACCAAATTTTCATAGCTGCATAAATTTTGAAGAAAACATGGTTATTATTGAGATGCAGCGTGTTAAAGTTAAGTTTATCAAACCCATCTACATTGGTTTTGCGATTCTTGATATTTCGAAAACATTCATATATGATTTCCATTATAATTATATAAAGAATGTATTCCCTAATAATAAGTCGAAATTATTGTATACTGATACTGATAGTCTAATATATGAATTAATCAATCCTGATGTATATGAAATAATGAAGCGTGATATAGACAAATTTGATACGAGTGATTATCCTGTTGTCAACAATTATGATATCCCACTTAAGAATAAGAAAGTTTTAGGACTCATGAAGGATGAAAATAATGGTAGAATAATGACAGAATTCGTTGGATTACGTGCTAAACTGTACACATTCAATGTACAGGATGACGATGAGGATGAAAAGAAAGCTAAAGGTGTGAAAAATTGTGCACTACGCGCGATCACATTTGATGATTATAAGCAATGTCTATTCCAGAATGAAAATGTGGTAATAGAGCAATATTTAATAAAAAGTAAAAATCATGCAGTGTCGACTATTCGTCAACGAAAACTAGCATTAAATAGTAATGATGATAAGCGCATAGTATCCAATCAAACAACTGATACACTACCATGGGGTTATTATAATAGTAATATTCACGTTAATGAGATGGATACAATGTAAATAGTATACATAAAAATTTGTTTTGTTTAATAAAATTATGAAGAACACAAATATATGTTTTGTTTTATAATTCTTTTTTATTTATCCAACTATTATGTGTATTATCGAAACCTAACCACTTTACATAACATTTATCACCACGTTTACGTAGTATTCTTTCAACAAGATAAACATTTGGATATTTAACTTTGCTGAGTTCGTCTTCGTAGAAGCATCCATCGATTCTTTGATCCTGATAATCAATAAGTTTATATGTTGGAGGGGTTGTATTCAATATTTTATCAATGCTGAAAATTTCTGTGGTCCAATTTGGTGTGTATCCCTTCTCAAATAAATGTTTATATTTGCTCACTCGAACTTTGTCACCAATTTTGAATTTTCTTTGTTGTTTTCCCACTATTTGATGTTGCTTGTATACAGTTCGATGCAATATTTTTTCATTTAGCGTTGTAACATCCTTGGGGTTCATTTTAATTGTTCGATGTTTAGTGTTATTATATGTTATAATTAAGTTTGATAATATATCAATCCATTTATATGACCCACGCAAACTGAACTGTTTCCACATTTTATTCTTTAAGGTTCGATTGAAACGTTCACATATCGAAGCCTTCAAATTACTGTATGTTGAATATAGTTTAATATCATGTTGTTTCATTAGTGACTTGAATTCTTTATTGTAAAATTCTTTACCCTGATCAACATGTAATTTTTTCGGTGCTCGACCAGTATCCAAGATAGAATTCATCGCTTTCGTAACATCTTTACCATTTTTCGTTTTAATAGGTACAGCCCAAGCAAATTTTGAAAAGATGTCCATGACGGTTAGCAAGTATTCATTGCCATTGTTGTTGGTTGCATAGGCAGACATATCAACAAGATCTGCTTGCCATGTTTCATCCAATCCCCTCATCTGAACATGACGTCGTGTGTAATTCACCCGGGCAGGTTTATGTAACTCATTCACCAATGTTTCCTTTTTATTCATATCTACAATTCGTCTCGTTGATGTGCACTCAATTGAACTGTTAGATGATTAATGGTCTCGGATTGTTTCTGCAACTCGTTTTGAATGAGTTCACGTTGTCGTCTTAACGTTTTACGCATATGAAGATCTTGAAGATTCATATCAGAATGTACTTTTGTTAAATCATAATGATCTTTTCTACTTCGGAATTTATAATTGACATCATTGTACCGAGAGGCACGGCATCACTTGCATCCTCAGGTTTAGATAAATTGCAAAGTCTCTTCCCATTTATATCATATTGATTATCAGCTGTGACTTTGAATCCATAACCAGATGGTCCTCGGCTATTTTGTTCAGCACTTTTTTTGAATTTCCGTCCAAATATTTTTACACTCATCCTGTCATTACTTCGTGATAGTTGTCACACAAATGAATGAAGAGGTATTGATACATTGCTTAATAAATAATTCTAGCTTCACATAATTCTTCAATAATAGAGATTATTTCATTCGTATGACTTGTATTGCCCGCTGCTTGGGATGCTAATAGCAAACGAAGACGGTCAACAAGCTCATTTGGATCATCCCAATATACATAAGCAATTGCTTGCATCCTCTTCTCTGCAACTTTGTAGTAGGGTAATGCTTTACCAGATCTAGTTTTTCTTTTATATACCGATGATGATGATGATGATGGTGGTGGTACTATATAGTTTGCAATATAATTTTCATATTTTACGCTTCTGTCTGATATGAGACTTTTATTAGGATCATAATGTTTATGAAGTGTATGAGTTGAATTGACTATTTCCATGAAATCTTTTTTATCGCTATCACTTATGATTGCATCATTTGGTGTTTTCTTGAATAGCAATTCTAACAATCCAGGAGTTTGAGGATAACTTTTATTTGCAACATTTAAGGCATCATTCGAGAAATCTATGGGTGAATCACCCATAATCAACCTATTGTCACTCATTTTGCGTACACTTAACCTATTTGCAGTTTTTTGCTCTAAGTGCGCCTTCATGTATGTTTTGATTATATCATCATCCTCATATTGTTTGAGGGGTGAATTAACAGATTGTATTTCAGCAGACACGAATGATTCGATATTTTCATTCGATTCGACATCCTTTTTCATGCTATCATCACCATAATTATCATCATCATCTTGAGCTGTTGCAAATGACTGATCACAATCATCTTGAGCTGTTGCAAACGACTGATCATTCTCAGCTTCTTCTTTTTTTATATGAATATCAGTAAATTCATTTTTTATGTCTTGTTTTATTCCCGTGGATGTTGATATCAATTTCTCTAGAGGTGTCACTATGGGTTTAAAAACTTCATTCATCGCTCGTTCTGATGTATCTCTACCAGATTTTATCATTCTATGCTTTTGTCGAATCATATCGCTTGCTTTCACTATTTGACTCAGTAAGTCCTGTTCTTTCAGATTTTTTTTCCCCCTTTCACACTCGCCATGTTGAAGCATGCAAGTTTACAATAACACTGTGAACATCATTGTATTTTCATGTCAATTTATACTAATGTAACAATCAAATCCCGTTCTATATCTCCCCGAATTCACTTCACTATCTTTGTCAACAACTACAAACCCATACCGATCATTATTCCAACATGCTAAACACAAATCTCTAAACTGAGTATAAGTCATATCTGTATTCACATGATCATCATATATGTGCTTCAGATTCATTTCATCTTGTCTGAATAACACCATCAAGTTTGCATTATCACGTACTAGATGTTTGGGGATGCGTGTATAAGTTTGACTGAGATAAAACGAGTCAACATCTCTATGTCGACCCATGCAAAAGAAAGCTCTGATGCTACCTTGCTTCTCACACGCAACATCATCGAAAATCATAATGGAATTGGGTTTAGCATCTTCCGGTTTGACTACCACCGCGTTATCACTGAATGGAAAATATCCAATGTCTTCAGCATGCTTCAATACATTCTCCAAGTATTTATATTTTGGTTGATTGAGCGACTTTGAATAGAGATAAACATTCTCAAATCTCAAACCATTAGAATGAGTAATTAGTGCCAAGAGTGCGTTGGTCTTGCCACAATTCGATGGACCACAAAAAATGGCTCGTATAGTGTTAGGTAATAGATTCCCATGACGCTTTTTCATGTTTTTATTATGAGGAATTTGTTCATCAAAATTCGCAATTGGTGATGTTGTTGTTTGTTTATGAAATTTAACCTTAGTTGGTTGTTTCTCTCGCGTCATTGTGATTACAACCAACTATTTATGAATATTTGTAATACCTTTTATATGTTTGATAACATTAGATATAAAAGCTAAACGATTGACAAACTTTCGACAGTTGTTGTATAACTATTCATGCAGTCAGATGTCTGGTTATGGTGTTTGCGGTGATGGTCTTGTGAACAATATAATCAACAAACTTCCGATAGAGCTACACGTTCCAGGTTACCAATACTGTGGACCGGGTACAAAATTATCAAAAAGATTAGCGCGTGGAGATCCTGGAATCAACTCTCTTGATACTGCATGCAAAGATCACGATATTGCTTATGCGAAATATCCAAATAATATTATCGAGAGAAATAAAGCTGATAGAGTACTTGCAAGGGAAGCTTGGGAACGTATTCATGCTAAAGACGCGAGCATTGGTGAAAAAGCCGTAGCTTGGAGTGTAAATAAAATCATGAATGTGAAATCGAAACTTGGTGCAGGCATGGTGAGGAGGAAGAAGCGTGTGAAAAGGAATGTGAAAAAAATGATAAAAAATCCCATGATATCATTCAAACAAATAGTAAATGAGGCAAAAAAATCTATGCACTCTGGTGGTCGTGATATGGTTAAATCTGCGTTGAATGGTGCGCGTACTGCTGTCGAGAAAGCTGATGGGTCGAGTAAAGTACGCTTATCATCACGCATATTACCAATCCCCTCGAGAATGCGTGGTGTTCTACCATTTCTCATACCCATGTTTGCTGGACTCAGTGCTGTTGGGAGTTTAGCGGGTGGTGCTGCTGGTATAGCAAAAGCAGTAAATGATGCAGCTGCAGCGAAACGTGAATTGGAAGAAAGAAATCGACACAATATTAAAATGGAGGATATTATAGTGGGTAAAGGAATGTATTTGAAGCCATATAAGCAGGGTTTAGGTCTGTACTTGCGAACGACAAAAAACATGTAGACCTACCACATCGAGCTTTAACTGACGCTGATCTTGTAAAATATGCTCATATCATGAAAATTCCGCATTTTCGTGGTGTCTTCATGCGAAATAATTTACCAATGAATGGTCCACGAAAATTTGAGACGGCAATAGTGAATCTAGATGATAGAGATGGCCCGGGTACACATTGGGTGGCATATGAGAAGAAACACAATGATGTGACATATTTTGAGAGCTTTGGTAATTTACAACCACCTCAAGATCTTATGAAATATCTCGATGTTGGTAGGGTGAAATATAACTATAAGAAATATCAAGACTATAACACGGTGATATGTGGACATTTATGCTTGAAATTTTTAACTAAACAGCTATAAATGTATATCCATATTGAGATTGAATATTGTGAGATGCACCCTGCCGACTCGTCAAAAGCAAGGGCGCACTCAGAAATTACCTTATAATTGGTGTTGTCCTCGAAAAAGGGATGCCACCCCGATGACCTGCAATGGTCTAAGATTTCGGGGGAATCTATTAATATTCAATAAACTGACTCACGTATTTAATATTAATAATAAGCGATTGTGTATTTTACTGTTTATTTAAAAATATAATGAAATGAAAAGAAAACGCCTTCAATGGCAAATAATACGAAAACGTTCTAACAATGATTAAATTTATGTCGCGGTAATGACGGGTCTACGACGACACGACAATATCTTTCAATCAACGATTTGATAATTCTTATTTCTCATTACTTAAAACTAACCGGATTTACAATATGATAATATTTTAATATTTCTTACTTATAATCTACCAATACCGTGTCGCGCTGTGGCTCGATAATGTATACTAATGACAATGGCGGCCCACCACGTGTCAATCAATGCGAACGATCGATTGATCACGTACTAAGCCGTTTAATAGCAAAATTACTCACGCCAATTATTCAGCACTCGTCTCTTTACGACTGAATCACCCACAATATTAGGTGAATGTCACTCACGCTAAACTGCACGCAATTATACACGCGTTACAATATTATTTTACTATGTAATTTATTTCTTACACGCTTTCTTAATCACACACTCTACGCTCACACAACCTGCACACACGAGGTCCTCCGTGGAAGTGATCATCAATGGCCGCTTCCGTCGTCTCCCTCGTTCAACCATGACCACGTTGCTCAATTAATGTTATTTTAGTCAAATTAATTACCGTAGTATTGCGTAATTAATTGATTGGCTGTATTTCAAATGATGATTTTTTCATTGGTCGATTAATTGATGATTCGACTTTGGCGCCGGATTTTCCATGATGGCGGCTTCATTGTCGGCTCGATATTGAGGCGCCATCTCTCTTAGACTGTTCACACCAATGTTTAGTGTATTGTTTGTAACGGCGCCAAATTTTACCCTTTAAAAATTCAGCCACCGCTATCGTTGTCCTTGGTTACAAGGGATGCCACCCCGATTGCCTGAAAATGACTTAAAGGTTATCGGGGAAACCTTTTTAAACAAAAATATAAAATAATCTGTTTTCACCATAAATAGTTTTAAACAAAATAATAACGATATTTATTTAATTATCATAATAAAGAAACCGGATGAAAAATATAATAATAATGAAAAATATAATTAGTCGAAAAATAATAATGTCTTTCGTTTTCATTTTCAACTCTTATCTTAATTATCAAAATAATCAAATCAAATAATATTCTTTCTTTTCATATAATTTTGGCCGTGACTATTGACGGGTCTACGGTAGTGCGACAATAACATTCCTATTCACAACAAATATCTTTCTAATTCATATTATTCACTCAAAGTATTTCTCACACTATTCATTACTTATTGTTATCATACCGAAATATAACTTTTCTCTCATACATTCCACACAATATATTTATCAAGCAATTTAACACACGATTCATTACTTATTATTACAATTCAATTCATTCGAATATTTAAGTGTTAATTTGGGGGGACATTTTTTCCGGAGGGGTTTATTTTTTCAATTAACACTTTCATACTTATCACATCGAATGAACAATTTTAATAATAATTAAACCGGATTTTTACTCAATCCTTACTGCATACTTTTCCACACAACATTAATTAATTATTCACCGACAATTATTTTAGCGAACAAACTCTATCACCCATTATCTCTTCACGTTATCATTGTCCCGATAACTATTCTTCCGGATACATTTTTTTCACTGTCTGGATTCACACTTTTCTGGAATCTCGTGCACAGCAGCAGCTTCCTTCATCTCCATTACTCGTTATCCCATGACCTCGACCATGGTTTACATACTCTTTTCTTCATGGGGAACCGGACCATCTATCTCTCCTCTTCTTGGCTCCAATAGCCTGGTACTATTGGACCATCGCTTGACTCCTTTTTTGTGCCAACACACCGGATACTTTTGCCGTCCATCTTTCTCTTTATTTCTCCACGCCTTGTGGTCACGGCGCCCACCATGGCTGTCCTTCCACACCTCTTACTCGGTCGGCGTTCGCCTTACTACTCCCTTTCCCAATTTTGTCTATTAATTAATATTCAATTGCACGTACGCACACGTGCTTCGCTGCGTAGTCTCCTCTTCGGCCGCACTCGTGTCTCCTCGTGGTCACTACTCCCACCCTCTCTCTCACCTTTACACTGTACATACTACATTCTCACACTTACTTCATTATTATCCGTGTGTGACAGGCCGCCACATCACATGTTTTATCGACCCAATTATCGACAGAATTCATATTTGTTGAAATACAAAAGTATGGTTATGTTGGTGATTCATAACATTTGGTGTTGTGAACGATGGTTATTCATCCGGATTTGCTTATTCATATGGTTGTTTATTATCTCAATGAAAATAAGTCAATTCATGTGGTTGGATGTTGATTGGATGTTGGTTCATTTGGCTCGATGTCTCGCCAATAATCCTGATTCTCGTCACTGATGATGGTTGGTACTGTTATTTTCATTCATTCGATATTTTCATACATTCATACATTATTTATTATTTATTATTAACTATTTATTTTTATCTCCACAGCGCGACGTATCTTTATACATAAAAATGTGATGAGTGGAAAGCCACCACATCACAACATGACCCCACTTAGACTGAACATATATCCTCAACGGATATATGCTCAGTCGACCTCAGCGCCCACTCATCCGTCCATACCATCTATGTTATGATCATTGTCATTAAAATAAATAAACATACTTGACTCTATTTTTATATTCTATATTTATTAATTTGTTCATTAGTCAGTAATCAGTCTTGTACATTTTAATTCTAATCACATTTATTTGAGGTATTGACTTGAGCAATGTTTTTAATATTAAGTATACTAATACTGGGTCATTTTTTGGTTTTTTGTGAATTATTGCCGTAGGATGTAACTAGCCGTAGGGGGTCTCGATCAGGGTAAATATTTTTTTGGGTTTCTTAGGTGTGTTTCCGTAGGGTGTAACTAGCCGTAGGCATGCCATTTGTGAATTTTCTCTCCTCTCTTCCTAAATATTGCACAGAAGGTGCCTGTTTTACTCGGGGTGTTGTATACGGCGCCACGATTCTTTGCATTGTGGGCACGTTGAAACATCCATATCTTTCCATCCACATATGTAGCAGTAACGCCATTTTTTCGGTGCGTTACACGCTCGGTGTGAGTGGCCAAGATGCCCACACCATTAACAGATGTCTCCACCAACTCTCTGTAAGTTTGGCACTACGGTAGGTCGGGGTCCATGACGCGGTCTTTGGGTATTGTCTTCCGGAAGGGTAGGGGGTGGTAAGTTTGCGGGTTTGGGGATTTTTAGGGACATTAGTGGGACTGGGGCGGGAAGTGGGGAAGGGACGGTATTTACAGCGGAAAGGGAATGTTTTTGAACGACATTGACTAGTTCAGGGAAACGGATTCTGGGTTGGGGAGGTTGGGCATGGGGTTGGGTAGTGTTGGTTTGGGAGGATAGTTCGGCGAAGCGGGGTCTCATTTTCGTGGGTTGAGCCGGAGGGGGAGGGATTGGACGTTGGGTTACACTGGCATAGCTAGTGCTGGGTAATTGGGTTTGGGATTGGGATTGGGAGCGTTGGGAGAGGAGTTCCGCTACTCGTTTAGCGATCCGTTCTTCCGCGCCTGGGTCTAAGGTGAGGGGGGCTATAGGGGGTGTCATGGGGATTTGGAAGCGGGGACCGGAGTGTTTGGGTAGAGGTAGGGTTATGGGAAGAGCTTTGGGAACGAAGGGCGTAAGGGGCTGGGAGGTTTGGGATTTGGGTTGAGGGGGTGTTGAGGTGGTGGAGGTTGAAGGAATGGGGGATGGGGTTTTTAGTTTGATGGGGGAGTTTGGGGGTGCCGGAGGTTTGATGGGGGAGTTTGGGGGTGCCGGAGAAGATCGTCTTTTGGGAGGCTTTTCCTTTCTTTTCAGAGTTTCTACTCTTCTCTTCCTTAGATTCGCTTTGATGCGTTCTGCTTCTTTTATCTCCAATTGTTTCATCCTTAGCTCTTCTTGCTCCTTCATTTCTTTCAGGGCTTTCTTCCTGATCCGCTCTCTCTCCAGTCGTTCTTCTTCCTCCTCTCTTTGCTCCGTGAACGGACAGCACGGGCTCCCTACCTCGCCCATAACCGGAATGTAATGGGGACGAGGAGGGCCCCGGTATCGGGCGCAGCTCTTCCTCATGGTTCTGCTGCTCCTCCTGCAAAATATTATCCGGAAGGTAGGGTTTTAGATCGTTTATGTGGCATTTTTCTATTACGTTGCCGTCATCGTCTGTCAGTTCGTACATTACGGGAGAAATCACAAGAGTAATGGTGAAGGGACCGATAAATCGAGGACCTAATTTGGCCATGTAATTCTGTGCGGCTTGAGACAGTTTTCGATTTTTCTTCATTACTCTATCACCTATTTTAAACCGGATGTCTCGTCTCCCCCGATTATAGTATCCCGATTGTTTAATCTGCGCTGTGCCGAGATGCTTTTGTACTAAATCCTGTAACAATCTTAGCCTGATCATCCTTTCTTTCCACGCTAATGGGTCACTAGGTTCTATTACTTCCGGATTTTCTATATCGTTTCTCACGTTGACTACGGGCTTAGGGTTTCTACCCATATTCAAAAAGGCTGGAGATACTCCTGTAGTTGATTGGACAGCAGTGTTGATAGCGAATGTTAACTCGTTCAAATGCTTGTCCCAATCGCGATGGCTATCTTGAATATAAATACCTAACCGGATTGGACTGGGGATGATATGGGGGGGATGTCATGTGCTTTATGCCGGATTCTTTCAAGCGGTCTACCAAGTTTTTCCCCACGAATTCTGTTCCGTGGTCCGTCAGAAAGAATTGGGACTTACCCCATCGATTCACGATTAATTCTTCAGTGGCCTTCCATATTGACCGCGCATCTGCTTTGGTTAGAGCCTTCATTTCAACGTATTTAGTAAAGTAGTCTTGGAAAACTGATAAGTATTTCTTTTGAGCTTTACTCGTTAGAAATGGCCCCATTATGTCGGCTGCAACGATTGACCACGAGACTTCTACTGTGCGTTCCCTCATCAATCCCATTGGGCCACGCTGGCTTGGTTTAAATCGTTGGCACTCTGGGCATTGTCTCACGAAGGTAACCACATCTTGATAAAACCCTGGCCAATAAAACTCTTGAGCGACTCTATGATACGTTTTATCAATACCGTAGTGACCGGATTGGGGTGGACAATGGGCATCTTCCATCACTTTTTTTCTAGCCTCGACGGGCAATACTAATTTCCACTGATTTAAATCCGGAAGGGTGGGATCTATCTGCATATTGGGGCGACTGTGATAGAGTTGTTCATCTTCTATTTTCCAATCGGGGTATTTATCCGGATATTCATGTACTTCATACTTTCTTTTCCTATACCAAGTATCGTCAGTAGTAGTCATGACCTCCAAAGCGTCCAATTTTTCTTCTGTTACGCGTGAAAGTGCATCTGGAACCACTTGAAGTGAACCTTTCCTATGAACTACTGTAATATCATGGGCTTGTAACGCCATTGACCATGTTGCCAACCTACCGGAGGGGTTTTTTAGGTTCTTTAACCATCTTAGACTACTATGGTCGGTGATGACCTGAAATTTGCTTCCCTCAATGTACGGTCTAAACTTTTCCACCGCCCACAATACGGCTAAACATTGCTTCTCGGTCACGGTATAATTTATCTCCGCTGGAGTCAAAACGCGACTCGCGTAACAGATCGGGTGTTCGCTACCGATACTCAACGTCTTATTTTCGGCATCTGAGCCAAATTCCCCTGCTTGGGTTAAAACAGCGCCCAGTGCCCAGTCACTGGCGTCTGTAGGGTGAAGGGTTTAGTGAAATCGGGAACGGGCTAAAACCGGAGCTTCCGTAAGGGACTTTTTAATCTTTTCGAATGCTGCCTGTTGATCTGGACCCCATTCCCATTTTACTCCTTTCTTCACGAGCTTTAATAGAGGAATTTTGTCCTCCGATAATGATGGCAAAAATCTAGCGTACCATCCAGCAGCACCTAAAAATCTTTGAATCCCTTTAACATCCGTAGGGGCGGGATAATCCAAAATAGGGGCGATTCTATCTCTATCTGGCGACAAACCGTTTTGATCGATTTTATAACCGAGAAAAGTAACTCTATCGCATAAAAATTCGCTTTTCTCTGCGTTTATCGTAAGATTGGCTTCAGTTAATTTCTCTATCACGCGATTTACCCACGTTACATGTTCATCTAAAGTACGCGTAAAAATTATGAAGTCATCAACGTATTTTCGCACGTATGGGGACCAATCCGGAGGGATAATTTTATCTGTAAGTCTTTGGAAGGACGCCGGACCGTTTCTCAAACCGAACGCCATACGCTTAAATTGATAAAGTCCCTTCCCTGGGACTGCGAAAGCCGTAATTTCTCGACAATTTTCCTCGAGCTCAATGTGGAAGAAGGCGTTTGACGAATCTAATTTTGAAATGTAAACAGCTCCTTGCAATTGGTCTAGTAGCTCGTCTAGATTCTGCATAGGGACGGAATCGTGCTTTGTGACTTCATTAACTTTTCTAAAGTCAATGCAAAACCTGTACTTTCCGTTTGGTTTCCTATGCAGAACCGGCCAACTGCACCATGGGCTCTGGGAAGGCTCTATGATACCCTCAGCAAGCATTTTATCCACTTCTTACTGGGCTATCTTCAAAATATGGGGGGCGTATCTGCGGGTACCTTGCCGGATGGGGGGATGTCCTTGTACATCGATATTATGTTTTAAATAAGGGGTAATCCGGAGAATTTTGGGCTCCGGAGGGATTAATTTGGCGAAAGTAGCTCGCATACGATCAGCTACATCAGGGGTAATATGTACGATACGGGGTGATTCTATTTCCTGGGGGATTGTATCCGGACTATTTTCTGCCAACATTAACTTTTCTTCAATCCGGAGGGGTCGCGCGTAAACTATGTTCGATTGTGGCTCAATCTTCACTCTACCACCTTTCCATGTACAACTCATTCCTTTGAATTCCACGCCCATAGCAGCGATGAAATCCATCCCCAATACAACGTCATACAATAATGCGCTGCACACGCGGACCGGTAGCGTACAATTTTCCATATGAGCTTCTAATTTGAGTACTACGCATCCGAGTAATTCAATTTCGGACCCATCAGCTACTTTCATTTTACCACCGGCGTTGATTACGTGTTTTTTCACTAATTCACCAAATAATGGTCCCACGAAAGTTCGGGTAGCACCAGTATCGATTAGAGCTCTAAATTTTTCGTTTCCCAGCATAACTGACGTAAATTTTCTATTATCCCCGTAATCTTTTCCGAGTAATTTCAAAAACTGAGGGGTAGAAATAATCTCAGTGTCATTTGGTGATTCTATTTCGTACGCGGCGCCCACGTAATTTGTTTTAACGTCTATTGGTTCCCTTTTTACCGGAATATTCAAATCGTCTGTACTCGTACTTATTTCTTGAGTAACTTTAATTACGGCCGCTCTATTTATTTGATTAAAAACTAGGGGATCAGTTGCGGCATCTACTGTCCCCGAGACCAGTTTCCCTGGTTGTAACTATTTGGTGGTTTTTTACTAAAATTTACATTATTGCCCGGATTATGTTCGTTGTTGGGAATTGGGGAAAAATTTTGATTGGGGATATAATTTGGCTGGGGATTAACATTGGGATTATGTTGAGGATTATAACTTGGATCTGGATTGTAATTAATATTGGGATTGAAGTTGGTGTTGGGATTATAATTTAATTGGGTATTGTAATTTGGGTTAGGATTGTAATTGGGTTTGGGAATGTACATTGGTTGGGGAATATAATTGGGGGGCGCGTTATAATATGTTGTAGGGTTCTGCTGTTTTCTTGGCAATGGACAGTTCCGACTAAAATGTCCCGGCTGTTTACAATTATAGCAAATATTTGTATTTCCGGATGGAATGACCGGAGGGTTTACCGGAGGGGGAGTGGTTTCTGTTTGTGTAGCCAATGTCTTCACTGGTTTAGGCTTCTTCTGTATATTCTTATTTATTGTGGCGTTACTTCTTTCCTGGGTAGTGTCCGTGGCGTTCAATCCAGTATTTTCTTCTACGGCTAATAAACCCAAGGCTTTTCTACCACTCGATCGAGACCACGCAGTTTTGGGTACTGTCACTTTATCCAGAGGGGGCGGTGGAAGGTATTGGGACATATATTGTGTACGCAGCTCTATCTCTTGACCTTGTTTCACGAATTCCCTGTAATTGTTGATTTTACTTCTATCAATTAATGGCATTATCCTAGGATGAAGATTTTTAAACGCTACTTCCATTTGTTCCCTGATTGGTATATCTTGGTCCAAACGTAGGAAGAGAGCTTGAATATTGGTCAGATATTCTGCCAATGGTTCTCCCTGTCCTTGTGTACGCGTTCTAATTTCTTCCCATAGCGCTGTTTTATTATCAGTATATGAAAATCTTTCACGAAATTGTTCGATAAAGTCGCCATAACCTTCCATTTCACTCTTTTCAGCTCTAAACCAATCTAACGCGGGTGTATCTAGGGTAACCGGAATAACTTGAAAGACTTCTTCCTCTGAAAGTCCATACTGTTGAATGACCTCGTACAGTAGTCTTAAATATTCTTCTCCATCTTTGTTAGACCTCCCAGAGAATTTAATCTTATGTTCCATTATTTTACTGTTAATTCTAAGTATTCTTTCAGAAGTTCTATTTCTACCCGGAATATTGAATGGATTTAATTTAGACGTTGATATATTCGATTGAGGTTGAACATCAAAGGTTAAATTTCTGAACCATGCAGGATAATCTTCTGAAACCGGAGGGTGTGTTGGTACTGATTCCACGTTCAAATGTCTTCTTGGTTCGTTCCTCTCTTCACGATTCATTGGATCTATTATTCTTGAGCTAGTGGCTCTTCGTTGATTATCCGGCATCATTGGACTGGATGATAGTTGATGACCATCTGCAAAAGTTACCGTAGGGGCTCTACTTCTATGCGGGGTGGGTATGTTGTCGATTATTGGGGGTTGATTGCAGTTTCCGGAAAAAGTTGGGACATAATGGGCTCCGGATTCATCCTCGTCTTGGGCAAATGAAATGGGATCTCTAAATCGTCCCATAGACTGACCCGTTGATAACAATCGTTCATTTGCGGATCTATTTCGTATTTCTACTTCTCTGTTATTATGTTCGACGATTACATTTGGTCCCCGTCCTCTATTTTGTTCCAAACTTATATTTGGGTACATTTCCATTGAATTTCTACTAATGTCTAACGTTCCCGATCGTACTTTTTCAATTACTTCGTCGAAAGATGGCTCTACCTGCCATCCCGTTACCGTACGTGGCACTCCTTCCCTCTCATCTACCTCCGGATCCCATTCGGCTGCTTGTTCTCTTACAGATTTACGTAATTCTGCTCTAATCAATCTGTCTGTTAAAACATCATTTGATCCTTTACAACTGAGACCAAATACATCTAGAGTTGTTAATAATTCTAAAGGATTTAAATCGCGAGCTAGGGCGGAAACTCTTCTCCTCATCATCTCTACTTCGTCGATAGGGGTCGTACCGGAAGCATTCTCCATCTCAACCGGAGGGGGGATAACCGGATTATTTGTCTGATTGTCCATATTTGTTTCTGGTTGATTATGTTTACTCGTCTTATTTTTACTCATTTTCTAGCAAAACCCGAGAAAAATATTTTGATAACGTTCCAACTAATCAATTTCGACTATAACAATTAATAATAAAATTTATTTCTCAATTTTCAACTCAAAAATCGCGAAAAATTTAATTTCTTTTTATTAAATAAATTTTCGATAAAGCAACAATGAAACGATATTAAATTTTCCTTCCAATAATATAGCCAAGTTTCAATTTTTTCGTTCAATATTTAATTTTCTCCGATATTAATTTATTAATAATTGACTTTCGGCGAAATTAAATCATACAAAAAAAACTATTTTAATTCTTTTAACATTCCATCAATCCAAAATTCTTCAATTTTATATTTCAAATATTTTAGGGGCGATGTTTTAGATTTATTTATCCGAAAGGGGGGGGGGGGGGGGGGGGGGGTTTTATTTTTTAACCGGATAGTGGGGTAATTGTTTAAACCGGAGGGTGCTGAAAATAATAATAATGCAAAATGCGACAAAAAAGCAAACTCGAAGGGACAATTATTTGTTTGATGATGATTGGTAGAGATAGTCCTCTTTGAATTATTTATTTAATTTATTTTGAATTATCAAAGAAAAAAAAATCACTCTAGTCAAGTCTCAAACTCAAAATAGTAAATTATTATTTTAATAAACTTTTTATGCAATGATCGTTCACTATTATTGTTATTTTTTATCCTTCTTTAATCTTAAACTGTCTTTTTATTTTATTTTTTATTATTTCATAAAATAATATTTCTATTATTGTTATTTTTTATCCTCCTTTAATCTTAAACTGTCTTTTTATTTTATTTTTTATTAATTCATAAAATAATATCTCTATTATTGTTATTGAAGATGACTGAATATCCGTCGGTACTGTCCTCCTGTCGTGTACAAACAAATTAATAAACAAATGAGCAATAGTTGCACGTTAGGCAACGACAAAATATAATCATTCAAAAACAAAAAAAACAATAAAAAATTAATAATAACCGATCCACAGCGCGCAGCGGCCGAATCTTATAATAATTTATTTTATAAGATATTATTTTAAATTATTTTTTCTTTTATTTAATTACTATAATAATATAATGATATAATAATATTATTTTGTTTTTTTTTTTTTTTTAAACAATTTTTATTTTATTACTTTCATTTTATTTTTCATAAAATAATTTTTATTTTGCTTAAATAATTTTTATCTTACTTTATTTTATTTCAATTATTTCTATTTTATTTTCTATAAAATAATTTTATTTATTTTATTATTTTTTATTTTATGCTTTTTCCATGAAATTTTTATTCAATTATTTTTATTTTATTTTTTCATAAAATAATTTTTATTTTATAAATTTTTCCTGCTTATTATAATTTTTATTTTATAAATTATTTTGCAAGATAATTTTTTACTTTATATTGTCGTACCGATTCCCGTCCCCACAAGGGATGCCATTTGTGAGATGCACCCTGCCGACTCGTCAAAAGCAAGGGCGCACTCAGAAATTACCTTATAATTGGTGTTGTCCTCGAAAAAGGGATGCCACCCCGATGACCTGCAATGGACTAAGATTACGGGGGAATCTATTAATATTCAATAAACTGACTCACGTATTTAATATTAATAACAAGCGATTGTGTATTTTACTGTTTATTCAAAAATATAATGAAATGAAAAGAAAACGCCTTCAATGGCAAATAATACGAAAACGTTCTAACAATGATTAAATTTATGTCGCGGTAATGACGGGTCTACGACGACACGACAATATCTTTCAATCAACGATTTGATAATTCTTATTTCTCATTACTTAAAACTAACCGGATTTACAATATGATAATATTTTAATATTTCTTACTTATAATCTACCAATACCGCGTCGCGCTGTGGCTCGATAATGTATACTAATGACAATGGCGGCCCACCACGTGTCAATCAATGCGAACGATCGATTGATCACGTACTAAGCCGTTTAATAGCAAAATTACTCACGCCAATTATTCAGCACTCGTCTCTTTACGACTGAATCACCCACAATATTAGGTGAATGTCACTCACGCTAAACTGCACGCAATTATACACGCGTTACAATATTATTTTACTATGTAATTTATTTCTTACACGCTTTCTTAATCACACACTCTACGCTCACACAACCTGCACACACGAGGTCCTCCGTGGAAGTGATCATCAATGGCCGCTTCCGTCGTCTCCCTCGTTCAACCATGACCACGTTGCTCAATTAATGTTATTTTAGTCAAATTAATTACCGTAGTATTGCGTAATTAATTGATTGGCTGTATTTCAAATGATGATTTTTTCATTGGTCGATTAATTGATGATTCGACTTTGGCGCCGGATTTTCCATGATGGCGGCTTCATTGTCGGCTCGATATTGAGGCGCCATCTCTCTTAGACTGTTCACACCAATGTTTAGTGTATTGTTTTATCGACCCAATTATCGACAGAATTCATATTTGTTGACATACAAAAGTATGGTTATGTTAGTGATTCATAACATTTGGTGTTGTGAACGATGGTTATTCATCCGGACTTGCTTATTCATATGGTTGTTTATTATCTCAATGAAAATAAGTCAATTCATGTGGTTGGATGTTGATTGGATGTTGGTTCATTTGGCTCGATGTCTCGCCAATAATCCTGATTCTCGTCACTGATGATGGTTGGTACTGTTATTTTCATTCATTCGATATTTTCATACATTCATACATTATTTATTATTTATTATTATATATTTATTTTTATCTCCACAGCGCGACGTATCTTTATACATAAAAATGTGATGAGTGGAAAGCCACCACATCACAATATCAGTCATGGATGATTCATTGACATTGACGGTGTCGGGGAGATCCTCCATTCTCGAGGCTCAATACTTTCCACTAATTGAACTCTCATCAAGTAAAACATATGTATTGGGGCTTATTGAACTGTTAACTTTCAATGCCTTCCCTAATATTGATGAAACCAACAACAAATTTGACATAGTTGGAGGTGAAAATGCAACAATCATTCCAACTGGTAGCTATGAAATCGAAGATATTGAGAGTTATATACAGAAAACACTACCAAACATATCATTTTCACTTAAACCTAATAATAATGAATTGTGTTGTGAGATTCAGTGTAATGTTCCTATAAATTTTATTCCTGAGGATTCCATTGAACGATTACTAGGATTCAAGCCACGTATACTTGAACCAGGCTCTATACATAAATCTGACTTACCAGTGTCTATACTTAAAGTCAATGCACTTCGCGTTGAGTGTAATATAACTACAGGGGCACACATTATTGGGCAGCGAGTGCATACAATTCATGAATTTTTCCCAGTGGTTCCACCAGGATATAAGATCATAGAAGTGCCATCACACGTCATTTACATGCCAATCACCGTTCAGACAATACATCATTTGCAACTACGAATTGTTGATCAAGATGGACAATTAGTGAATTTCCGTGGAGAAGTGATAACAATAAGATTACATTTAAAGTCGATGAAGTGATGGGTATAGTGTATAATATAGAGGAGGAGGAAGCAGTGTTGAATCCATCAACAGTATATGGTGGTGATTATAAAAGTGTAGTGACATGTCGAAAACCCATCAGTCGTCGCATACCAAGCGGAGTACTAACACATCGGAACATCCTACTATTGAAGAGTCTCGGTCTGAAAATACGTGGGGAACAATAAAATTCTGCTGTTTCTGCTTCGTATGTCTATTACCATGGAGAAAATCTTAGCAATAAACAAAGCCATTATCTTCGATGAATCTATTGCACATTATGAAATTCATGGTCATCAACCATTTGCATCAGCAACCTTCAATAATAATGATGAAATTCGTATAGCGGTGCAACATCAACATTTGTGTTTATTACCAAGCAAAAGCTCATTACACATCTGTGGGAGATTGACGAAAAATAATGACGCTCACACTGCAGTTGCAACTACATCTCTGGTGAATATGGCTATATGTCATCTATTTGAAGAAATACGTTATGAATTGAATGGTGTTGAAATTGATCGAAGCAAAAATGTGGGTGTGACAACATTGATGAAAGGATGTACATCATTTCAATGTGAGAAAAGTTATCTGTTGGAAAATGCAGGATGGTTGCATGAAGATGGTGATAAAATAATTGATGATCAAGGCTATTTTGATATATCTATCCCACTCAATTTATTGTTGGGATTTGCTGAAGATTATCGAAAAATTATTGTGAATGCAAAGCATGAGTTAATTCTCACAAGGGCAAATACAGATTTGAATGCTATCATACAAACAGCAAATGAAGATGTTATATTGAATCACCAGAAGATTGAATGGTTGATACCATATATCAAAGTCTCCGATACACAAAAAATTCAACTACTCAATGATATAGCCAAGAATCCACCCATTTCCATGAGTTTTCGTACGTGGGAATTGTATGAATACCCACTACTTCCAACATCGACAAAAAATGTTTGGGTTGTCAAAACTACAACACAACTGGAAAAACCACGGTACATCATATTAGGATTTCAAACTGGACGCAAAAATAATAAATCTAAAAATTGTAGTCAATTTGATCACTGTGATTTGAGAGATATTAAAGTTTTCTTGAATTCACAATCTTATCCATATGGAAATTTAAATATCGACCTTTCACGCAATCAATATGCCATGTTATATGATATGTATACAAATTTTCAATCGTCATATTATGGGAAAGATACTGATCCAATAGTGACAAAAAGCAAATATGCAACGCACGCTCCACTCATAGTTATTGACTGTTCTAAGCAAAATGAAAATATCAAATCTGGACCTGTAGATGTTAGAATTGAGTTCGAGTCAATCAATCCATTCCCAGCTCAAACTTCAGCATATTGCTTGATCTTACATGATCGCATCATCGAATATAAACCCATCAGTGGTTCTGTACGAAAGTTGGTGTGATGATTGAGAAGAAATGTCTATTCAATTAGAGTATACACCTGAATGTAATCTATATAATAAATAAATATACTTATTGAATTTGTATTATGTAATCAATTTTGAAAGGATATAAAGGAAATAAAGAAAATAGCATTGTATAAATCAAACTGTAATATTTATTCAAACACCTTTTTTTTCATTTTCTATCAATTATAAATTGTTTTAATTGCTCGGATACCATGAAAATACTATTCGATTCATGGATCATGCTATATACTAGGTCTTGAATTATAGAGACATCCATTTCTTGAGTGAAGGATGTTTTCGCAATCGAATATTCTTCAGTCGCAGTGGCCTCACCATCCATTACAGCATTACGAGTGTCATCAGAGAATGGATTTCCTTCAATATGACGTTTCATATGGTATAGTGTCATCATCAAGTCTTTTGCTTTCTCCGACATATTGCTAGTCATGCCCACAATTATACCAAAATAATCATGGATATATTCACACTTGGAACAAGACGTATCCACACCACAATCATATTTCAGTTGATTGGTTAGTGGATGCTTGCACCACATTGCATTGTTATATATGTCACTTATATCATGATTGCACTCCAATTCAGTATTTAATTGTTCACTATGAGAATGTTTTTGAAACATATAATCTACATGTATTGACATGCGTTGTTCTTTGGTGAGCAATGTATCTGGTGTATCCATGATAACTTTTTTATTTTCACACTACAACTTCTCTTTATGTCTTCTATCAGATATTGCAGTACACTGAGTAGCTCTGAACAAAAAATTTTTTGAACTTTCATTGGATAGCCCCCTCTCCCTACACACATATTTATTTATCTACATATTTTTTATTTATACAATTATTCATATGCTTATCTATATGACTATTTATACAGTGACTCATACAATTATTTATATGATTATTTACTTTTTCTTCATTTTTCGATTCATTTCATTTGTTTATCATTTTTTTTTATTTATTCTTTCATATTTGTAGGAAAAAAATATTTCATATATATTATGAATAAAAACTTATTCATTTGAATTTCCCCCACCCACTCAACAGCGAAACTACAGTTCAATCATAGAGAAACGTACAGTTATCCATTTCCCCAATGTCGCAACAAAGAAACTCATACTATAGTACTATCATCGATATCGATAAAAAATTCCACACCACGAGAAACGTCGCTTAGTGGATAATACAGATATCGACTTTTTCGACCTGATGATAAAACAGATAGGGACCTACTATGAAACTGTCGATAAGGTAGGGGTCAATGCAAGTTAGCGACGGGTTTGTCCCAGAACCCGCCTTGTTTATCTACTATCGTCACAATCGCTTGTGTCAAATATTTCAGATGATCAAAAATATATATATAACAGAGTCAAATTAGATATCATCGATACTTCATCGATAATAACTGAAGCAACTTTTTTGAGATCTGCACGTAAAACTTTCAAAACATGATCGGATAATTGTTTATATTGTGCAGTATAACCATGCTCAACGGGTAATTGAAGTAATCTGTGAATCGTTAAACCATCTATATTGAATGCTAGTAGTAAAATAAGGGGGATTCCGGCCCAAACAGCATCATTTTGGCCGCGAGAGGCGCCACTATCAGGGGTTCTGTTCCAAGCTATTGTGTAATAGGGGTGGAGAGGGGCCCAATCTGCTTCACCATCACTCGGTAGGTCTGGTTTACCGACCGGATACCTACTATAGTGCTGTATGTTCATGCTGTGCCTAATCTGTCTTACTATCCATCTGTGCGTTAGGGTTATCGATCAGCTTCGTACTATAATGCTGTATTTCCAAGCAAGACCCAATCTGTTTTTACCGTCAGCCGGTGAGTCAGGGTTATCGATCTGTTTCATACTATAGTGCTGTATTCAAGTGATGCTATCATGGAAAGAGTGGAGGGGGTAATATTACTGTTGGAGGGGATCATACTATAAGTACTTGAAAATTTTTTCATGCGAGCTATTCAGTTTACTCCTATCTGTGTACGTTGTCTACAAGAAAAAATATCGCTATGGATACTATAAAACATCTTAATTATGAAGAAATGAGATATTTGAAGTTTTTGCCGCCACACACACTCAATTGCAACGGAATACTAGAGAAAAATTTTGGTGATAAATCATCACTAGGGGCGGTTCAATTACATAGAGATTTATGTAATTTTCATAATAGTGTGATGCGAATCGCACGAGTACGTGAGGAAGTTGAAATGAATGGTCGCAAATAAAAAGTTTGTGCAAAATGTGAATGTCTCAAAAAAAGTGATGCTGCCATCGCAAGAATGACAAATGAACTGAAATATTTTGCAGACGAATCGCTGAGGGTGTTAAAACAAGTGAAGCAAGAACTGTTGGAGAAGAAAAAAAGGTTTATTAATGAATCTCATGACGTTGTCAATACCGCTGCTTATGATGATGATAATGATGATCGTATCAATTACTTGATGGGATACTTTGAAAAAATATCAATAATTGTTGAGCAAATATACAAGTTTAATTATTTGCTCATTCCTGATACAGTTGAATGAAAACCCCCCATTGGTCAACTACGGTCACAAAAACATGTTGATGACGTCATCGATAGAAGGGGGGGGTAATATTATAAATATCAAAGTCTTCATAGATATTCAGTTATTTTTTTGTTGAAGCATACAGTGAATGAAGAACAATGGAAATTATATTGGATGTGCAGGGTTTCAAATGCCCAGTAAATCAATTTATTGTGGAAGAGCTGGCAATGATTTCGATTGATGATAAAGCTGAAAATGTACATGGAGAAACAAGAATGCTATTTAAATCATCATTCAATTGGGATGAATTACCAAAACACTGTAAATCAATGAATTAATGGGTAATGCGTAATTATCATGGGATTTCGTGGGATGCTGGGGATATTCCATACAACAAACTCAACGATGTTCTCGATATTATTCTGAAAGATGTGGCTTACATCTATGTTAAAGGATCGGAGAAGAAACAATGACTTTCTGACATTATTAGAGGATCAAAAACAATTATTAATTTGGAAAATTTGGGTTGCCCATCAACGAAGAATATTGAAATAACGAGCTGTCATTATCATGAATATAGAAAATCTAATCTCATATATCATTGTGCTCTTGAAAATGTTGAACAATTAAAATGTTGGATGGAAAAAAATTCACAAATGCAGAATCCATCGATTGGCAGATCATTGGAGCTATAGTATCAATTGGAGGAGAGAATTGAAGATATGAGACCACAAGACATCACATATTTCACGAAAGAATTCATTCTAAAATTCGCATCAACGGAAATTGATAGAATTTGGATAAATTACCGGAAAATTTACAAAAGGATGAAGATATCATTGTGTTGAAATATAAATTCAGTTTAATAGTTTCTTGTTGTATGGAATTTGTGTGTTCAATCATGTAATGGTTTCGTGGTTGGTTGTGACATCTATTGATGAAAATTTGTATTAGTGTATTCAAGCACGCTCTGCTACGATGATGGCTCTGTAATTTTTCTTGTTGTTCATATATATTAACTTTAATTTTAATAAAAGTACAAAATTGTCACAATTAACCTATTTATTTATATGTGGACCTGTTTTTGTGTGCTGGTTCTGATTCACTGCAATATAGATTTCAATACATTGCTCATCGAAGATGCCGTGAACATTATAATCCCATCGCCATTGATTACGATGAATTTAAAGGAATTATTCCATTAATGAAAGATTGTTCAATGTGTAAAGAAGAAAAATAACTGATTAAACGCTGAAAAATAAAAAATTCAATATTATTCACATGTATTATTTGTTTATCCCATATATCTATAGCGCGGTATGGGGCTAGTCAATAAGGAAAAAAAATGAGTGGTTATACTTGTTTGATAAAATTCATATGTTTTTACTAGTATATCTATATGGGACTACTATATATTGCGAGCCTGAGAATTTTTTAAGCATAGGATGGAATTTTTTAAGGACAAAATCAAGTCGATATAAAATACAATAGAGTGAATGAATTCAAGAGCAAAAAAACATGGGATAGGAATTTTTTATTATCCAATTAAAGTAATGGAAAAACGCAATATCTTTAATATTATTTGTTTTTATTTTGAAAAAACATTACAATGGGTTAATTTTTCTTATTCCTCATACTGGAGTTCACATTGATGGTATTCACCACCGATATAATGGAGAGTTAGTTTCGAATTATTTGCTGCTTCTGATATTTGTTTGTACAAATCTTCATCCTTCAATAAAAATTCAGTAATCCTTTTCGGTAGAAACACAGTGAATTCATCATTTATAGTTGCAATGATGCTTTGGCCAAATTTAGTTTTGACCATTTTCACAGATGTCACTGGATTTCGTGATTCATCCTTTAGTTCATTCAATGATTTCGTTGGTAGAAAATTTTTCAAACAGCTAACTTCATTTAATTTGGAAAAATCCATTTTTGCTCACAGATTATCAATGAAAATGATATTGATATTCCTCCTCTGAATGAATCTGCAACGACGTGATCTCTCTGTTCAGAATCAAAAACTTAATGTTGTCATATAATATTTTCTCTCCTTTATATATAGTGCCCATCTCCCCCCTATTACTCATAGTAACATGCGAGAAGATGACTCATATTATAAACAGGAAATGATTTAAATTTCCAGGAAAAAACGGTGACAAGTCCTCTAATGTTTGTTTTTAATAACTCATATCTTGATATTAGAAAACGATTTCCAGGGGAAAAACGGTGACAAATCCTTTGATGATGTTCATATATAATGAATCATATCAATAAGGGTGTCGTTTTACTAAGGGTTTTTTTTATTCCCAGGAATAAAAGCGGCGACAAGTCCTTTGATGTTGTTTATATTCAATAACTCATATCATTAAGGGTATCATGTTACTAAGGGTTTTGTTTATTTCCAAGAAAAAAGCAGCTAAACGTTTTTTGATGATGGTTGACCGCTTTAACCTTGAATTATGATTGGCTCGAACATGTTTAGAGATGGATATCGCTGCTTCATGATTAGGCATGATATATATTTACTGATAACGTGATGTTCATATTCAATGACTGCTATGTTATCAAAAAGGGGTTTCAGATTACCACGTTTCGGGTTTTCCACGAAAAAAACGGCTACAAGTTCTTCAATGATATGTAACCTTCAAATCTCCACTCTTTGCATTTTGCTCTTGTATAAATAGTGAAAGTGATTAAAGTCAAAATATCATTCTACTTGCAGATTTTGACCGAGTATATGATAGCTCATTCGAGAAAAAGTGTTGGTGAAAAATGTATGATAAGAAGATTTCCAAGAATCTCATCAGTTCGATGAAAAGTGCATATGAAGCACTTCCCACAATTGATTCTGATACATCAAATGATTCGTTGATTACCACCTGGGAAAGAATCAGTAATGAAAATATTCAGTATTTAAATAGACTTTTGATGATAGCACACTAATAACTAATAACTAATAACTACAACTATAGCGCATCTCAAATCATTAAGTGTAAAATTCCGCGAGCATCAACGGAACCGCCGCCAGGCCAATATCGTCGGTGGTAATATTGGAATTAGTGATAATCGTATTCAATGGGATGACGCTGAAACGGCATTCAATAGTCGAATCAAAACTGGCATCATCACAAATCTACAGCACAAAGATTTATCAGCGTTATTATCGGACACCAAACAAATGATGATCGATAAAGTGAAACCAATATTGCAAAATGATGGAAATGTAAAATTGAATGTTGTATTGGCATGTCGTTATAAAAGAATTAAGAATAGTGAATCAATTGAAGAAATTAAATATTTTAACACGAAAAATACACCAATTTTCCCATCAACTAACATGAATAGGTGGTTCAATGAAAATGTCAGTGAACGCCTTTTGAAAAAAACGGAAGAGTTTGAAGAGGGTGATTCTGGATGGAAAATGTTTGAGATAATTAATTTAATGGTGAATATCAATCAATACATATTATTAAAAGGTGGATTATCAACATAGGTAGATCTGCCAAGTGACATCAAAAAAAAAAAAGCCGTTGTGAATAATAAACGAAATAGTTCCTACAGTACGTTCGAATAATAGACAAAATGGTTCCTATAGTATAATGTTTTCATACTATAGTACATTCGAAAAATAAACAAAATGGATCCTATAGTACTGCATCTTATCATTCGTGATCGATTTTTACGAGGGAAACATTATGGTTGATTCTCATGTATGACATATAAATTTTTTTAACCTCTCTCAACCTGGCGCTGGAAGTTATTTTTCATTATTTTTTTATAAACAAATCGTTTGTCCGTCATTTGTTCTTATTTGTTCGTCAAAAACCATTATTTGTTCGATTATAGTTTATTTTTAAAAAATTAAACAAAATTTTTTTTATAAGTTGGCGCAATGTGTCTCTAATTTAACTTTTTTTTTTTTTAATCGAAAGATTTTTTTTTTTTGTTTATTTGTTCGATTAATTAAATTGTTTGTTCGAGTGTCGTTTTATTTTTATTTATTTTTTTTCATAATTAATTTTATATATTTTTAATAGTCACAGCGCATGCTTCAGTGTTACGTCCTGAGAACACACGGACTCGTGAGAGAGACTTACTTGGGCGAAATATTCTGCACACGATCATAACTATAGTTTTGAAACTAGTACTCCTTTAGATAACAGAAAAGAAAAAATACCATTGTCAGATGCTATTGATCAAGTCGCTAGAAAAAAAATTAATCCCGGTAAATATTTTAATGAGTGTTTGGAAATTAAATTATCTAATAATTTAGTTAGTTTTCCAAAAAAATCTGAGAAAAAATCTGTAAAACGAAAAAACTTTTTACTCCATAATGGTTTTAAGTGTAAAGCTATAAAATATAAAAGTTGTGACTGGTTGGTTCAAAACACCTGTCCTTTTGACACAATTGTACACTTGCTTTTTGAATGCGCCCTTCAAGATAATAATTTTTTAGAATCAAGTCAAAATTCCGAAAATTCCGTTTTCAAAATTTTAATTAATTTTAAAAATCATGGTGTAACTGAGCATATTTACAAGAAGAGATTTGAAATTCTATATCCTATCTACAAAAAGACAGAAATAGTTCAAACAAAAAATGAAAAAGAAAATTATGATCCTACACCTATATCACGAACGTTTTTTTGTCAAGATAATATAAATACTCTCTGGGCTCGACTTTTTGCAGATGAACCAAGTGTTTTTGAAAAGAACGATCGTCCAACTTTCAATTGTAAAAATAATAACACGAGAAATGTAGTTCTTTTCCCTACAGATTAAATAACCATCACTCAGCGTGGATTTGGTTCACTGCAAAGAACATTAGATTGGGACAGTGTTATTTACAATATGCATTGTAGCTATTGTAATGGAAACAAAAGGATACGTCGAAGAAATCCAAACTTTTATATATATATTGAATTGGATATTAAGACTCGTCAAGAAAAAGAGGGTCACGAGTGCAAACTACGCGAGATTCCAGTATATTTAATGGTACCGGTGACGAATGAAGATGGTAGTAGTCAGGAATTCCGTTATCGGTTTGTAGAGTATTTTGAATATTGATATGTACTTTTAAAATTTTTAATTCATGTTCATTTTTTATCAAATTTTAGGTTGTGCGCAGTAGCAGGATATTCCTCTGCTCATTACGTCGCTTATTGTAGAAGAGTATCTGGACAATGGGTATGTTACAACGATCTAATGAAAAAGACTGAGTCAACAGTTGATAGCAATAAAGTGTTACCCCATGGTGCTCTTTATATTAAAAGTATGCAATAAAAACTTTTTTTTTGCAATCTATTATAGTAATAGACTATATAGACTGATACTTCGTAAGATTCTATGAATATTCTATCTTTTTTACAGTATATTTCTAATATTTTTATTTTGTAATTTTGCATGCTGCAAATTAGTGGAAAATTAAAATAAAATAGCTTTTATTCATGAAAAATCTAGAAGTGCTTCTATAAATAAAAATAAATAATATATAATATATAAGTAAAAATTTATAAAACCAATGAAAATTATTCAAGTTATTGAAGATTATATTATGTTCATTTATTACTTTGTTGATTCGTATGTAAACTATTTGTCTTCGTGAAAATAAAATGTAAAAAAAAAACAAAACAATACAAAATGAATTTTTATGAACCATTACGGATCATTTAAAATACTGCTTAAATAATTATTATAAAAAATGACATTATAAAATAACTTTATAAAATAAATGAAATCATTGAACAGTTTTGTGAAGTGAAAATAGTTAAATAAATAAATATTTTTAAATTCAAATAATGTTCTCAAATACATAAATCATTTGCCGCTAATTATCCATCTTCACAATCGTACTAATTCCTGCAACGAATCTACAAATTCGATAAATAAATAAATCTCTACAACAATCAACATTTTATGATAAGGTTGGCAATAAAACTTCTGAACGACGCAGTGATTGGCTCTCAACCAATTTAGAGCAGAGACGTTCAACCACTAACCAAGCAGTTCAACCAAGGTAAGTCTCTCTCGACAAATTCGCGTGTTTCTGGGACGTAACAAAAGCTCATACATTACAGACATACACTGGATGAAGATTAATTTATTTTATAAACAACTGTTATGTAAACTTTAGCACATTGTTTTTTTCAAAGAAAGTAAACAAAGTATGAAGTAATTATGGATGTAAAATTCTGGATCAATAGAATCAATATTTTTCATTATTAATTTTCTATTTAACTTGTAAAAGGGCATTGTAAGCCCCCTTCTCAGGACGTAACACTGACGCATGCACTGTGACTATTGAAAATATATAAATTAATTATGAAAAAAAATAAATAAAAATAAAACGACACTCGAACAAACAATTTAACCAATCGAACAAATAAACAAAAAAAAAAACCTTTCGATTAAAAAAAAAAAGTTAAATTAGAGACACATTACGCCAACTTATAAAAAAAATTTTGTTTAATTTTTTAAAAAATAAACTATAATCGAACAAATAATGGTTTTTGACGAACAAATAAGAACAAATGACGGACAAACGATTTGTTTATAAAAAAATAATAAAAAATAACTTCCAGTCGCCAGGTTGAGAGAGGTATTTTTTTATATGGGAAACATTACGACTGATTCTCATGTACGACATAAATTTTTTACATGGAGAATAATATGATCGATTCCCATGTACTACATATATCGATCGACAGAATTCATGATCCACTAATACGCATGCGTCTATTTTAACGCAAAAATATTATGAACACATCAATAAAATGTTTGATAAATAACTATAATATTTATTCACACAACTATATTAAAAAGTGGTGGGGATGGTTGTATAAAATGATCAAAATATTCAATCATAATGTTCAGTGTACTCAAGAGAGCATCAAGGTACGCGCGCAAAATTCAAAATGGAGGTCATAGTGGATATGCAAGGATTCAAATGGAGAAACAATGAATTTATTGTTAAAGAGTGTGCAATGATACAACTTGATAAGAAAGATGATCATGGAACATGTATATTATTCAAACCACCATGCAAGTGGGATGATTTACCAAAACAATATAAAGCAATTAATTCTTGGGTTATACGCAATTACTATGGAATACAATGGGATGATGGTGATATACCATACAACAAATTGCGTGATATACTTGAGATCATCATGAAGGATGCAGTGATGTGATGGGAGCACTTGTATCTCATGGCAACTAAGCTTCTCTCCGCAGCCCCGTATGCATAGTAGCGAAATACGGGTAGTTCTCATGCCCCAATTATCAGAAAAGAATATTTGTACAAAAATATTTTGAAACCATGAAACAAATATAAATAAAGATGAAGTATTTAGGATACAAGTAATTTACACCACAAGCTATAAACACAACACCCACTCCATAAATAATTTAGATACATCAAGTGTGGGCACAAACATAAATATTACTTTTAGTTCTAATAAAATAATATATGCGCGATGGCAGTGGTGGTTAAGTTGCCGTCTGCAAATAGGTGTATGTAAGAAGGATTGGGTTCAAATCTTCGAAATAAAATTTTTTTTTTATTTACTCCATGAATATATCAAGTATTGATATATCTATATATGCGTATGTAAGCATCTGCAAATGGAAAAAATTGAGCGGGAATGAAAAATTTTTAACCAATAAATTTCAAAGCGAAATTATATTAAACTATTTATTTGAAACAAACTGCAGAAATACAAGGAATACCAACATTTGTTGTGCAGGTAAGGGAAACTGCAGAAAAACCTTACCAGTATTCTTACAAATTGAACAAATTAAATAAATCGAATACATATATATACATTTACAGCGCCAGCCATGTCCATTACACGAAATGACGTAGTGCCCATAAACTTTACTAGAACAAAAATAACATAAATTAAACATCTAATATATAAAACAAATCGTATTCATAACGATGCACAGCAGCATAAAATCGAAACTAAAGAAAAAGAGAAATGTTAGTAAACATATTGATAATTTAAAGAGATGATAATGACCAAAAACCATTGCCATACATGAAATGCAAAATAAAAAGAACCGAAAAGAGTAAATGGACCAAGCTTGAAAAGAGAAACTAAAATTTTGTTTTTGTATGCAAATTTACATGCGTAGAATCAGCACAAAAAGATTTTGTTGTCACACCATGCGCTTGAAAAGTGGACCGTAACTTACATATTGCGGCTACAGTATCTGTGCTGATCCGGTTCCGCTTTTTGGTCACTATATCTGTAACATTTGAAAACAAGCGTTCTGCTTCGGCGTTTGAGTGAGGGAGAACGAAAATGGAATCAATTAATTTTTTTAAATTTCAAAAAGTGGCGCGTTAAATTGATTTCTACATGAGAAAATTTCTTTCCACATGTTTTCTACTGTTAGCAATGATAAAATTTTGATATCTTCGTCATTGAAATGATTTGGCAAGGTCCAACCATTCTTGGTTAATGTTATTTACCAAATCAACAAAGATTGAATTTTGAACAAAGATCATTTAAATTATTGAATTTTTCTCTTGCCTCTTTGGACAAAGCAATTTCAAGATTAAGAATTTAAGATTACAAAAGAATTTATCACAATATGGCAGTCTTTCTATAATTTCAGCTGTAGCTGTTTTGTAGAATAATAAACAATTACTTTTAATTTTCAAAACAATCTCACTGTTCAACGTATTAAGGAAATTTTGACAATTGTCACCGACTTCAATAGATAACGTAGGCAAAATGATATCAGGTACCATTGAATTAATTGTAATATTATTCAATGCATCTGGTTTCAAAAAGCACGTTGCCATCTGCTTCAATATCCAATCGCTACGTTCCGCTATAATATGAATTTGTGTTTCGCGACTTTGAAAAAGAGCATTAAACTTATTGAAGGTATTCAAACTAAACTCTAAAAATAACAAATATGAGCGAAGCTCGTTATTTGTGAATCCATCATAAATATCAATCGCATTTTTTGTTTTTTGCTCAATAGACTCTAATAAAAAAAAATTTTTAAAGGTTCCCAATTCTCTAAAAGCCTCGCGATACAATTATGCAAAGAGAGCCATCTAGTCCCTGCGACTTTAAGTATTTTTCTTTCTGGTACGTTATAAAATTGTTGGAATTCTTTTAATTGAGCTGACCTTTTGGGACTGCAAGAAAAATATGTTCCAACTGAGTGCAAAAAATTTGTGGAATATTTTGGTAATTGTGCACAAGCTTTTGAAGCTATCAATGCTGATGTATGACAAATACAATTTAACAAAATTAAATTTGGATTGACTTCTCTTAAACGTGTGACAAATGAATCATGTTTTCCAACCATTACTGACGTATTATCTGAAGCTATTGCAACTATATTTGTTAATGGAACATTACATTTTTCAAAAGATGACTCAAACGCTTTATACAATTTTGATGCTGAACAATCAGTTGCATCTAAATGAACTAATTCGAATAACTCAGTAATTATTTCTCTATTTGGCGCTACGTATTTAACTAATATGCAGAGCAACTTATTACCGGCGGTAGTTGTGCTCTCATCAACTAAAACTGAAAATTTATTATTATTAAGATTTTGAGATAAATCTTGCGATTGTTTCTCACCTAAGACATTATTAATTATGTTGGAACACTTTTTTCTTGACATTGCCAAATTGCCAGGAATACCCTCCATAACACTAATTCGATTTATTAAGGCAACTAGACCGTCAACAGAAGAAATAGGCATATTATTTGTTGCGATGTATGCTGCAATTTCTATTTCCGCTTTTTGCATATTTTCTTTGGCTTCTCTTTCATCAATTACGTAGCTTTCGTCATCTGAAGCAGATGGCAAAGTAGGATCTACTATTCGCGAATTATTATTATGTTTCTGGGATTTAGCATGTGTAATCAAAATTGATTTTTTGCATGCCATTTCAATCCCACAAAACGAGCAGGACGCTTTGTTTTCATTTGGCGTTGGACGTAACCAATTCTTGAATAATTTATTTTTTAACCATGTATCATTAAATACTTTCCTTTTTGTAGTTTTCTTCTTGTCATCCATTGAACTTGATCCTATTTCCATTGGGGAAGCCATAATCAATGATATCGATACACACGATGATAATACACACGATGATGATATACACACTTTGAAAATACAATAGGCGGTTAACTGTTTCCCGCTCAACTGTTTCTTTTTGTATATAGATATACATCGTGTATAGTCGGCAGTGGATGGATGATACGGGGCGCTCATAGTATTGCAAGGATGGCTACGGCTATGTATTTTCAGCGTGGAGAGGGAAATTGGCTGGTTGCCACGAGATACAAGTGCTCCCATCACATCACTGGAAGGATGTGGATTATATCTATGTCAAAGGTTTTGAGAAGAAAGAGTGGTTGCACAATATAATTGGATATACACAGAAAAAAATTATAAATATTGAAAAATTTTTATATTCATCATTGAAAAATGTGTATGGTTCTGATTGTAATTATCATACATTTGAGAATTTCATGGGCTTCCATTGTTCTAATGAAAATGTTAAACAATTGAAAAGTTGGTTGGAAGAAAAAATAAATTATTAGAAAAAATATTTTTTCGATTTTGAAAAGAAAAATTAATTATAACTTTGAAAATTATTGAATAAAAAAATATTAACCGAAAGAATATGTTTCATAATGTAAACCTCATTATAATTATCCTAATAACCTCATATTATCCCTTGAATTGCTATTTCCATTATTTGCTATGGGTGCGAAGAAAGGTTAACAGGTAGCATTGTTATGGCACGCACCGCTTCATTCAAATATAGATAACAAAGGAATATCAGTAGCACCACCTTAAATTATACCTATATATTGGAGGTAATAAGCGTGCGCATCATCCCTCGTAATGCCCAATTATCATTGGGTATGACCCCCCGACGCACGACCTCCCCCGATGACGTCAATCATTTTTTTTTTTTCTAAGACAAAGCATGAAACTTTTCCTAATGCGCATTATTTCCTGAAACATTGTGTAAGCAGCATATGATTAACATAGTAACAGTAGAAAATATAAAGTAAAAAGTGATTAAACATAATTCAATAGTTCACAAGTAAATGTAAGTACAAATAATTATTACTAATTTCTTTTGAAAACAATTTTTTTTCATATATTCTTCATTATTCTTATTGAAATAAAATTTTTGTCCGTTAACATATTTTTATTTGCTGCATGTTCAACGCAGTAAATAATTATATTTAAAAAAATAATAATAATAAATAATTCCTCACAATAATAACGAAAAATAATAATAAATAATTCCTCACAATAATAACGAAAATGATAACGATAACAATAACGAAAACAATAACGACAATAATAATGACAACGATAATGATGATGATGATGATACGGATCAGGTTAGTACTGATCATGATAATGATGATGATGATGGAAATAATGTAGAAATGCATGAATTTTTCATGCAAAACTGGATAGCTGCTGATGGAAATGATAGCGATTATGTATCATATGAGGAAGATGATGATGATGATGATGATGATGATGATGATGATGTTAATAATATATGAAATAAATTAAAGTATAAAATAAATTGAAATAAATTGAGTAGATAAACAGGGCGGGTTCTGGGACAAACCTGTCGGTAACTTACATTGACCCCTACCTTACCGACAGTTTCATAGTAGGTCCCAATCTGTTTTATCATCTGGTAGGAAAAGTCGATATCTGTATTATCCACTAAGCGACGTTTCTCGTGGTGTGAAATTTTTTATCGATATCGATGATCGTACTATAGTATGAGTTTTTTTGTTGCGACATTGAGGAAATGGATAACTGTACGTTTCTCTATGATTGAACAGTAGTTTCGCTGTTGGGTGGGTGGGGGAAATTCAAATGAATAAGTTTTTATTCATAATATATATGAAATATTGTTTCCCTACAAATATGAAAGAATAAATAAAAAAAAAATGATAAACAAAAAAAATGAATCCATAAATGAAGAAAAAGTAAATAATCATATGAATAATTGTATGAGTCACTGTATAAATAGTCATATAGATAAGCATATGAATAATTGTATAAATAAAAAATATGTAGATAAATAAATATGTGTGTAGAGAGAGGGGGCTATCCAATAAGAGTTCGAAAAATGGATGCACACCAATATAAATTTGATATGTTTCTTCATGTTAGATCAGTGAACATTTGACGCATTCATCATCAAGTTCTAGAAAAATCTTGATGAAGAAGAATCAAGAGTTTTTACCAACGAAATTTTTCATGTGGAAAAAAATTTTTTTTTATGAAAAAGTTTGGAAAAGTTTTTATAAATTTGCAAAAGTTTGGGAAAAGTTTTCAAAAATTTGGAAAAGTTTTGAAAAGTTTTCAATAAATCTCCGAAAGTTTTAGAAAAAGTTTTTGAAAATTTAAAAAAGTTTTGAAAAGTTTTTATAAATTTGAAAAAGTTTTTAAAAATTTAAAAAAGTTTTGAAAAGTTTTTTCAAATTTGAAGAAGTTTTGAGAAATCTGAAAAAGTTTTCATAAATTTCAAAAAGTTTCCATGAAATTTGAAGAATGGAGATTATTCTGGATATTCAAGGCTTCAAACATCAGAGCAATCAATTTATTGTGAAAGAACTAGCAAGTATTCTAGTACACAGTAATTATGTTGAAGAAACTCTTGAAGTTACACACATACTATTCAAACCACCATGCTTGTGGGGTGAATTATCGAAGCAGTATCAAGCAATAAATTCATGGTTGATACGTAATTATCATGGACTATCATGGGATACTGGTGATGTACCATATGATCAGCTCAACAATGTTCTCGAGATTCTATTCAAAGATGTTGATCATGTGTATGTGAAAGGAGTTGAGAAAAAGCAATGGTAATCAAGTATTATTGGGCATATGGGGAAAACAGTTATCGATCTAGAGAGTTTCGAATGTCCATCATTGAAAAATCATGGAATGCGAAACTGGGAATATCACAAATACCCAGAATCTGGATTTTTCTATCACTGTGCCCACGCTAATGTTATATATTTGAAGCGTTGGATGGAGGGCAGAAAAAAAAATTCAGCACCCCTCAATAGGTAAATCATTAGAGAATTTTTTATCATCTTGAGGAGCGAATCGAAGATATGAATGTGGGGACACATCGCATATTTTTCCGAAGAATTTATTCTTAAATATGTCCCCAGCAAAATAAATAATAATATCTGAGATAACCAGTATCATTATGGCAGGATGAGGACATTTATGCTTACCAACCATATCATAAAACATTATCAACGATGTCATAAAACATTATCAACCTATTGCCACTGATTATGATGAATTCTTCGATAACATTTCATTCTTCAAAGATTGTATATTATGTAAAGAATAAAAATTCTTAATAATTTCGATAATAAATTGAAAGTGTTTGCATACAAAAATTGAATAATCGAATAAATTATTTTCTATAACTATCCCACTATTGGGTATTTAATATAAGTGTTCAGAGATAATTTCAGCATTGCAGGTATTCTTTATAGTTGAAATATTATCCATCTAACACATACCACTTACGTTCATTTGTTTATCCTATAAAATAATTTTTTCATATTCATTGTTTCTCAACATGATCTGGAATTTTATATGAGTTCCAATCATATTTCACTCTCTATTAAATGGATGATATATTTTTTTTCTCATATAACACAAAGAAAATAATTTTTCCCATAAGTTGTGGAATATATTATTTATCTTAAGAAATGATATGAAGATGTATATATTTACACTTATAATCCAAGAAAAAACATGCTACTAATCTATTGAGGAGAGGTGCCATAAAAGTTACAGAAAAAATCGAGAGGTTGGTGGTGAAAAGGTCCAGCGTTAAGATAATGTTTTAATACCTAGAAATTATTCGTTGCATATTATAAGTTACGCCCAAAATGAAAAATTAGTGGTATGGTGAATGAAAAATATTTATCATTTCACATGCAAGAGCATCAGTGGCTACATCAACACTATGAACAATACTGCCAACAAGTAAGTTTTCTCTGAATAATATATATTAATATTATATAAAAATTGTTATAGTTGTATAATGATATATTCCAGGATGGAATATTATCAACTTAATCACACAATTCATGTATCACGAGAATGATACGTAGGTGAAAATAACTTAGATTGGATGAATGACATTATTAGTGATGTGCTCACATATATGTGAATATAAGGGGCAGCAAATGGAGCAGTAATCACAAGGAATGGTGAATGAAGATTGCGTGAAGAAGATGATCATCGTCCGGAGCATGTTGGATACTTTCCACCTCCGGCATTGGAGTATGAGGAGGATATGTGGGGCCAAATCATATTCAGAATTGTGGATGGTGTTTATTGTCTCGCGGGAAATAATTATGATGATGATAATTCCCGAATAAAATAATTATAAAAGAATATTATGTTTTCGATTCATTTATTTATTATATCAAAAATAAAATTCCATCAATATAATGACATACAAAAAAAAGTTTTTCATTCTCATCTTAAATGACAAATGCATTGAATAAAATAGTTGTAGACATTGATAGATATTACTCATTTCAATTTCCCTTTCATCTACATTATTATGAAAGTATGATCATTGAATGAATTTACATTGTCCATATTTACCACCAATATAATGCATTCTAAGCTTCCTATTGTTAGATGCATCTTCCAATAATTCATATTGTTCTCGATCATTCAGTAAATATGTTACTATTCTTGTCGGTAAAAATACGGTGAATTCACCATTTATGGTTACAACAATTTTTTCACCAAATCTCGTTTCAACAATTTGGATTTCAGACACTATATAGTTTGTTCCAGCCTCCAATTCTTTCCATGACTTTGAAGGTAGAAAATTCTCCGTTCGGTGAACTTCATTTAATTTAACATAACTCATTTTTGATATAAATTATAGATTGAGTATAATTTCACACCTTATGAGCAAATAATTTGAATTGACATCTTTCTAAGAGTTTTCTCTATATGTAGACAATCCCCCACCATTGTTTGTCTAGCAATATCCATCATATCATTGGTTAACACAATCAGTAAAACCACTACAACTATTTTTCAACCACATGCATCATTTGGATTGGATCCCCACCACAGATGATATCGTCACACCTTTTTTTTTTGTTGAGCCATCCCGCCCCCTCCATGATGGGAAACGTTACAATTTCTTTATCCCAGCATATCCACCCCCTCTTTGAATTCTTAGAAATATCCACCCCAACACTTCGAATTTTTAGAAAAAATTTCTTATCCATTCATGTATGTATCGAATTATCATTATTTTGTTTCAAAAACATTTCTATTTGATCCTGTTTTGTTTGTCATTTGATTATTTACAAAGCTGACGTTATTTCATTCCACCAAATTTGGAACAACCACGTCCACACTTTTTTTCTTTTTTTCATCCTCATTATAAGAAGATTGAGTTGAAATATAGTTAATCATTCAGAGTTCTTAAAAATCTCAAGAGTGTATTCACGAGTGTCTTCAAACTAGAAAAAAAAAGGTCGGAGGATCGAAAGAAGCAGTCAGAGGAGCGAAAGAAGCATTATAACCAACTCATAAAATTGATGGAAGAGGCACATGAAGTAGTTTTATCAATGAATATTGGTACAGAACGTGATATACAGATTCGCAAGTGGCAAAAAAAAAGGGCACAGAATATATAATGTTTAGATAAAATTTTGCGAATGCAAAAACTGACTAATAGTGAAAAGAATCAATTGCAAGCTGTAAGTTCACATTTATTTTCATTATGTAGAAAATTCAATGAAGCTGCAAGACAAAAGATGATCAAAGGGCAGCATATTGTTGGCGGTAATATTCAAATCGATAGTGGGAATGATAATGATGTCAAGAATCTTAAGTGGGATGAATTACCATCAGCATTTAATGGTCGTATAAGAACTGGTGTTATAACAAACATTAACCACATTGATCTACATGAATTCCTCTTAGATGTGAGGGAGATTTTCATAATAAAAATGAGAGAAATGCAAACAAATGTTGAATCAAATGTAATATTGGCATGCAAATATGAAAATATTAAAGAATCTAGAACATATGAAGAAATAAAATATTTCAACACATCAAATGAATTGATTTTTCAATCAACTAATATTCATGATTGGTATTCAAAGTATGTTAATGATACTTTATTAGCAAAAGTGAAAGAATTTGAAGAAGGTGATTCAGGATGGACAATGAATGAAGTTGTGAACTTGGTAGTGAATATTAATGAATATGTAGCCTTACGAGGAGGACTATCAAAATACATAGATCTCAAAAAATATATCCAGTTGAAGAAAACTGTGATAAACATAAAGAACAACGATGAATTTTGTTTCCTATGGTGTATTGTGGCAGCTCTACAGGGAAGAAAAAAATTAAATGTAGAAGATAATGATAAACATGCAAGAGAAGCAAAAAATTCAATGGGTAATGTAGCTAGAACATCATCATATCAACATTTCGCTGAAGCAGGTCTTAACTTTGAGGGTTTAACTTTCCCCATGGCATTGTGTGATGTACAAAAATTTGAGGTAATGAACTTTTTAAAAAAAAAAAGAAAAAAAAGGCGCCAAGTTCATGTGTGGCAAAAAAATTGAATTACAAAAATCACTTTGGAAACTTTATTTCAAAAAAATTACTTTGCAAATAGTTATTTGTGTATCTAGGCCGGAAAGTTGATCATTTTTGGCCAAATCCGGAATATGTGACCGAGGCGTAGCCGAGGTCCACTATATTTCGGATAAGGCGAAAAATGATCATCCGGCCTTGATACACACAATATTTTTTAGGCGAGTTCCTCAAAAAATGATGTTTAAGGGATTAAATAGTCACTAAAATGACAAAATTAATGAAAATGTACGGCGCTGTATACCTATATATATTATAGTATAATTTAGGTTGTAACGTCGCTTGGTTCGTCCCTGAGCTGCAAGTCGCCGTTAACGTTACCTTGTGATTTTTCGATTGGGATGCCACCCTGGATCTATGGAGTATTATGTATAACTCCAGGGAAATTATATTTTATTTCTCAAATTAATTTTCAAACAGTTGATTTTTCTTTAGTCTTGATGGAATTAATAATACTTTATTTCGACACAATATTAATTGAATGTACGTGATGAACAAGAAAAATCATAATACAATAATGAAAAAATAAATTCTGATTGTTATTTTAGGCCGTGGCTATGACGGGTCTACGGCGACGCAATAAATTCCGTTGAGCAATATAAAAATTATGTTTAATCATACAATAATCATTAATTATTATTATTACTTATTGATATTTATTAATATTATTTTTAATATTTGCTTATAGTTAATTTTATTAATGCAAAGATTGCGCTGTGGAATGATAATAACAATTATACAAAATGACTCGCCACGCGTTGCTTCTTTCAATCACGCTTTGAGTATTTTATATTTTATTTTATTACCTTTTTTTCAGCCACACTCGCTCAATAACTACTACTTTTGTTCGCTTTATTTACGAACAATTATTCTCACGCAAAATATAACGTCGATTACTCTTTTTAACAATTATTTTTAATGGATTACACGCGACACACATTCAACACACATCCGTATACTATGAGATTCGCCGTGGAAGTCCCATCCAAAATGGTTTCTTCCGTCTTCTTCCCCTTCCAGCATCACTCTATTAGTCGTTTAATATCTATATTGAGTCAATATAATATCCGTAATAATTGATTTGATAATATTTAATCCTTATTGGTCCAATTCAAATGGCGAATTATTTAATTGGTCGGTAAATTAATAATTCATATTACCGCCAAAGTCAGCCATCTTGTCTCTCTTTTCTGCGTTCCCATTGGCTAATTTCAAACATCAAAGATGGTCGCTTTAAGACTCGAGCGCCACCTATATTCAGTCGTCACCATACCTCTTACATCAAGTTGTTGACGTTTTGTTCGTCTTGAGGTTAACCCATGCTGGGTATGGTGATTGAACATTGTTGGTGTTGTGGTTCTTCATTTACTGTGATATTTGGCTGCTGAATTAACAAGATTGGACTGGTTAATTGATTTTGGATCCGGATATTTCACAATCCCATGACTGCTGCTTTTCTCTGGTATGATTGACTATTGGAATGATTGCTGGCTTATTTGACTGATCACTGCTTCTTTGAATGGACTTGTATCCTTGTGTTGTCTCTGCGATACTCGGTGAGGCTCAATTAGCATATTTTACATTTACACTTACAATTCCCATCCATTCTTACTTTGTATTAATTTTCTATATTTATCTTTCCACAGCACAACGAGGTTAAACACAAAATAATAATAGAAATAATGATGTGTGGCAAGCCACCACATCACAAGGTATACAGCATGCGCTGGGATCACGCGACTTTGTCTTTTGTTTTATGGGTAAATATAAAATAACAGATTGCGTTGCTACGCAGTTCAATCACAAACGTTGTATCTGTCAGTATCGTAGCGTTTGGATTAAAGGTAAAATAATAGTATGTTTCACCATGTTCACTGTTAAATAGATTCTTATGTTTTAGTTATTATATTTAATAATATTATAATGTTATGAAATAATATTTTAAACTCCTGCATTAGTTTCGTTATTTTTAAGGAATAAATTTATAATAAATATTATGATCAATTGAAATAATTGACATGCGTCTGTGAAGTAAAAAAGTGTACAGAAAAGTATCATTTTAGGGACACTATTTAGTCCCTAAAACGTCGTTTTTTGAGGCACTCGCCCAAAAAAGTTTATTTGAAAAAGTCACTTCGAAAAAATTACTTTACAAAAAGATTTGATATCAGTCATTATTGCCAAGTGCACAACAAAGTTATAATCTAGTTATATTGTCAAAAATATCCCATTTTTAATACGAACGTACTTGGCGCGTCCGAGATAAGCGTAACTGATGATGTTAATCATACATAAAATTTTAACTGATATAAAATCCATCAACTGATCGGACGCGCCAAGTACGTTCGTATTAAAAATGGGATATTTTTGACAATATAACTAGATTATAACTTTATATTGTGCACTTGGCAATAATGACTGATATCAAATCTTTTTGTGAAGTAATTTTTTCGAAGTAACTTTCTCAAATAAACTTTTTGCAAAGTGATTTTTTTGAAATAAAGTTTCCAAAGTAATTTTTGTAATTCAATTTTTTTGCCACACATGAACTTGGCGCCTTTTTTTTCTTTTTTTTTTGAAAAAAGTTCGTCCTTTTTTTTTAATATTACTTTTTTTTTGTCTACAAATACAATAATTAATCAAAATAAATTTTCCAAAGTAATTTTTGCAATTCAATTTTTTTGCCACACATGATAAATTTTACCAATAATATATTTCAAATTTTATTATTATTATTACTATATATCTGTGCTTTGTCGGTAACTATTCATCGTTAAAATTTTTCAAATTAGTATTGAAATTGGCCGCTAGAGTTGAAGAGAAATAATAATAATAGTATTATGTTTCTTGATATCAATCCTGATGACTAGTGTTAAAATTGACCGCCAGAGTAGAAAAGAATAAAAATCTGTCATGCAAGAAAAGGACAGACTCATGTATATAACGTGTGTTAGAAGGAGATCGCTGTGACCTTGCAATATTAAAAGGCAAAATGATAGGGAGTATTGGAAGTAAAAGAAGGATACTACAGTACGCGGAGCGAGGAAGACAAGTTTACGTGTCATACACGCATTGAATAAGGATGCCCAACAGACGACGACGACGACCAAAACTGAATTTTTTTCATCATGAAGATCATCAGTTTTTAACTTCAACTCAGTATATCTTCTGTAATACGGAACGTAGGAAATAAATAAAATCAGTTTTATCATATAATTTGGACACGAGCTTTCAATTGCGCCCATTATTTTTCCGCTAAATTTAGTGCATATATGAAATCTCATTATAGTGGTCTCTCGAAACTCGGACTTTCGCGTAAAGATACACGGTCCGTGAGTCTCGCTCCGCTGTGAACTTGGCGCGAGACACTACCGTGTCTCTTGATCTATCAATAAATGTGTATTGCATCGAGTATGCGAATAAACGAAATTTCATCGTTCCATATCATATAAGGAATAATGATAGTGATAAGCCAACTATTCATTTATTGACGGTTGATGCTAGTATGGATATTGATAATAATAACTTTGAGTTGAATAAAATATATCATTTTGCATGGATACATAATCTTTCGCGATTAGTCTCAAGTCAAATATCAGAACATAAAGGAAAGACATACATTTGTGATAGATGCTTATGTCATTTTCAAGAATTATACTCATATAATGATGTTCAGGATTGACATTATATAGGTCATTGGGACATCACATGCACACACATATACATTCACGACACCTGCGCGAGATGTCACACACACACGCCTATACAGTCTTGTCGCCTGCGCAGGACCTTATACACAAACCAATACAACCATGTCGTGTGCGCAGTGCTGTTGTGCACATACTCACACAGCTTTGCCGATTGCGCGACTATTTCATGTACACATAACTTTGACTACGGCGCACCTCTAGCGCTCTCTCTCACTCTCATCGAGGGATAGAGAATACATTAACAAGTCGATACTGGCTCAACGAACACAACGTGCTTAATCTTCTTTATAAATTCTACATTATAATTAAATGTGCAATCACAACGTGATAAAAAATCAATACATGTAATCAAGTGCAACGCATCAGACATAATTCAACTCAACAAGTGAGCAATATCCGATTGCAATCAATAGATTAATATAATTATTGATTGGGCATTGTGTGCGACGCCACATGTTTTCGGCATACCGCCATTTGTATAATTATTCACTACGATTAATACAATCCTGTGAATATTAAGTTCAATATACATCTCGCTCATCCATATAAAAATAAACTTTTATCATTGATAACATCATCAACATTACAACTGTGATATCAACCAAAGTGCATTTTATTAATGAACGACAAATAATTTTAATCGCATTGTAATATTCATTTCACTTCTACCACATTGAGAACACCTAGCGGCATTTTCAATCGCAGTTAAACAAAAATCTCAAACAAATAATCATGAGTGAGATTGCCTTAGTATGAATAAAACACTTCGTGTAATATTGCCAAGAGAAGAAGAAAAATTTTTATCATTCACTCATTACAAATATAAAGAATCTGTACCATTCGTTGTTTATGCAGACTTATAGTGTATTTTAGAGGAAACAAATGTATCACAAACACATATTCCACATAGCGTTGCATTCTATTTACATTGCTCATATAATGATAAATTATCCCAGATTAAATTAATGCGTAGTGATGAATGTATTCAATGGTTAATTGATCAATTAGAATCTTAAGCACATGAAATGAATAATATCTACAGTAGATTTATACCGATGATATCATTAACGGGAAAACAGAAATATGAATTTGAGAATGCAGTTATTTGTCCTATTTGTGAAAAACCATTCACACAAATTGATGCAAAACATCGAGATTATTGTCATTTCACTGGTAGATATCGTGGTGCAGCACATGATAACTGTAATATAAAATATACAAAACCATACTAATTACTAATTGTTTTTCACAATTTAAGTGGTTATGATTCACATTTCATAATTGAGAGTATAGCTAAAAGTTACCCTGGTAAGGTAAGTCTCTTACCAATAAATAAAGGAAAATATATTTCATTCACTAAAAAAGTTCATGACATAAAAATATCTTTACGATTCATTGACTCATTGAACTTCATGGCGAGTGGTATCAATATATTAGCAAATTATCCGAGTGATAATGATAAATTAATCACTCGCAAGTTTTACAATGATGATAAACAATTTAAATTGGTTACAAAAAAGGGTGCATTTCCATATGAATATATCGATAGATGGATGAAGCTTGATGAGAAACATTTACCGGGAAAAGACAAATTTTATTCAAAGTTGAATCAAAGTGAAATTTCCGAGGAAAATTATGAACATGCAAAAGTGATTTAGAGTAAATTCAATATACAGACATTGGGTGAATATTCCGATTTATATCTCAAAACAGATGTATTACTTTTAGCTGACATCTTTGAAAATTTCCGTCGTAATTGGTTCGTAACATATAATCTAGATCCATTACATTATTATACAGCACCAGGTTTTGCTTTTGATGCAATGCTCAAATATACAGGTGTAGAACTAGAGCTATTTTCACAGATCCAGCGATGTTATTGTGTATCGAGAAAGGTATTAGAGGTGGTGTAGCGGAATGCTCCAATCGCTATGCAAAAGCAAATAATAAATATATGGGAGACAGTTACAATTCAACCAAAGAGCAATCATATCTCATGTATTTCGATGTTAATAATTTATATGGGGCAGCTATGGGTGATTATTTATCATATGGCGAAATCAAATGGTTGAATAAATCAATGAGTGTTGAACAAATACTCAATATCCCCAACGATTCATCAATAGGATATATCTTTGAAGTTGATTTAAAATATCCAAAAGAACTACATGAGTTACATCGTGATTTACCGTTATGCCTTCAACATTTCATACCGCCAACGGGGAAATGTATGAAATTAGTAACAACACTCTTACCTAAAAACAAATATATTATTCATTTGTTTATTTGTTTATTAGAGTTTCAACAGGCACCATGGTTAAAAAAATATATTGACTTGAATACAGACTTGCGTAAAAAATCAAAAAATTAATTTGAGAAAAATTTTTTCAAACTGATGAATAATGCTGTATTTGGTGAAACCATGCAGAATGTTCGCGAACATAAAAATGTAAAATTGATAACCCAATAAGATGGTAGATATGGTGCAAGAGCATATATGAGTAAACCAAATTTTCATAGCTGCATAACTTTTGAAGAAAACATGATTATTATTGAGATGCAGCGTGTTAAAGTTAAGTTTATCATACTCATCTACATTGGTTTTGCGATTCTTGATATTTCGAAAACATTCATATATTACATATTTCCATTATAATTATGTAAAGAGTGTATTTCCTAATAATAAGTCGAAATTATTGTATACCGATACTGATAGTCTAATATATGAATTAATCAATTCTGATGTATATGAAATAATGAAGCGTGATATAGACAAATTTGATACGAGTGATTATCCTGTTATCAACAATTATGATATGCCACTTGAGAATAAGGAAGATTTAGGACTCATGAAGGATGAAAATAATGGTAGAATAATGACAGAATTCGTTGGATTACGTGCTAAACTGTACACATTCAAAGTACAGGATGACGATGAGGATAAAAAGAGAGCTGAAGGTGTGAAAAATTGTGCACTACGCGCGATCACATTTGATGATTATAAGCAATATCTATTCCAGAATGAAATTGTGGTAATACAGCAATATTTGATAAAAAGTAAAAATCTTGCAGTGTCGACTATTCGTCAACGAAAATTAGCATTAAATAATAATGATGATAAGCGCATTGTAGCCAATCAAACAACTGATACAGTACCATGGGGTTATTATAATAGTGATATTCATGTTAATGAGATAGATACAATGTAAAAAGTATACATAAATATTCGTTTTGTTTAATAAAATTATATAGAACACAAAAATATATGTTTTGTTTTATAATTCTTTTTTATTTATCCAACTATTATGTGTTGTAATGTGGTGGCTTTTTACCCATCACATCCTTGAATGGAATATTAATTGTAAGTAGTGATATAGGCTATGTTCTGAGTATAAATTCAAATTTCGTACTATAGCGCGCCATATTTCACAGTTGTCGGTAAGTTAGAGTTCTATATGTCCCACAGTCGGTTTTATGTTACCGATCGGAAATAATATGTCATACTATAGTACTACGTATTATCGATGGAATGATCGATTTTTATGTGGGAAACAATATGGCTGATTCTCATGTACTATATATGACTATTTGTATATGGGAAAGAATATGCCTGATTCTCATGTACTATAATACTACGTATAAATATTTGTATATAAGGAATAATATGGTTGATTATCATGTTCTTTTGGAGATTTTACTTGGACTCTAATTTCTCATATCTTAGGAATAGTTCACTGAAATGCCGCCAGTGTCGCATGACCAAAGTAAAATCCTAATGTAATTTTTTTTACATGGGGAAACAATATGGTTGATTATCATGTTCTTTTGAGATTTTACCTGGACACTAATTTCTCATATCTTAGGAATAGTTCGTTGAAATGCCGCCAGTGTCGCATGACCAAAGTAAAATCCCAATGTAATTTTTTTTACATGAGGAAACAATATAGCTGATTCTCATGTACTAAATATGAAAAATTTTTATATAGAAACGATATAGTCGACAGAATTCCTCAATGCGCATGCGTCAATTTTAGCGCAAAAAATTATGAACACGTTTCAAAAATGTTTGGTGAATAATTATAATATCTTTTATATAATAATTATATTAATCGATCAAAAGTGGTGGGGGGTGAATGTATAAAATGAAAAGAATATTCAAATATAGTGTTCAGTATAGTCAAGAGAACTTCAAGGTACGCGCGCGATATTTGAAATGGAAGTAATAGTGGATATGCAAGGATACAAATGGAGAAACAATGAATTTATAGTCAAAGAGTTTGCAATGATACAACTTGATAACAAAGATAATCATGGAACACGCATATTATTCAAACCACCATGCAAGTGGAATGATTTACCAAAACAGTATAATGCAACAAATTCTTGGCTGATACGCAATTACCATGGGATATTTTGGGATGATGGTGATATACCATGTAAAAAATTGCATGATATTCTGGAGATTATTTTGAAGGATGTGGATTATATCCATATCAAAGGTGTTGAGAAAAGAGGATGGTTGCACAATATAATTGGATATACACAGAAAAAAATTATAAATATTGAAAAATTTTTATATTCATCATTGAAAAATGTGTATGGTTCTGATTGTAATTATCATACATTTGAGAAATTCATGGGCTTCCATTGTGCTCTTGAAAATGTTAAACAATTGAAAAGTTGGTTTGAAGAAAAAAGGAAAAATGAAGAACCATCCATCGAGAGATCATTAGAAATATATTATCAATTAGATGGGAGAATTGAAGATATGAAAGCAGAAGATATTGCATATTTCTCAAAAGAATTCATTCTTAAATTTGCATCCAACGAAATCAATCATATTTGGGAAAAATTACCAAATACATTAAAATTGGATCATGATATTATAGGATATCGTAGATGTTTAAAACATTACAACTATGTTGCTAGTGATTATGATATATTTGATGGACCTTATCCGCTGATAAAAAATTGTCATTTATGTAATAAAGAAAAAATATGAATTATTTATTGAAAAGGATAAATTAATATTATCCTTATAGAAGAAAAGACAATTTTAATTTGACAAACTCAATAAAAAAATACTAAACAAAATAATATGTATTATATTTACTTCAAACCTCATTATCCTAATAACCTCATATTATCCCTTAAATTGCTATTTTCATTATTCGCTAACGGGTGTGAAAAAGGTTCACAGGTAGCATTGTTATGGCACGCACCATTTCATTCAAATATAGATAACAAAGGAATCAGTAACACCACCCATGAAATATACCTATATATTAAAGACGTTGCGTGCGCATCATCCCCTATAATGCCCAATTCTTATTGGATATGGATCCTTTGATGACCTCCCCCGATGACGTCAATCATTTTTCAAAGACAAAGCTTGAAACTTTTTCTATTTCATTATAGTGCGCAGTACTCAACGAAGAAACATCAAAAAAGAAAAAATTTTTTTATATATATTCACCAGCTAATAATAGAAGCAATTTTTATAATAATAGGAACAATTTTTATAATAATTAAAAAAATTTTTAAACTAATAAAAAATTGAAAAATGTAAGTATAAATTATTCGAATCAAATATTCTTTCCAAATATTGTATATATATATATATTCCGAAAAATTCTTCTTGAGTCTAATCAATTATTTTTCATAGTCTTATACAAATATATTAAAAAAAAAAAAAAAAAAATGATAAATATATTATAATCATTCATAGAAATAATGTTCTTATATGAATTAACATTCCTAACCTATAATATATATGTAGCGGGTGTAGGAACGTGGTGAGGAAAATAACTGTTCACCCGACTAACGTTTCTATTAAATTTATAATTTACAAAATATATTATATTTGGAATCACAATAACGCGGAGACACGTCGTCTGTCGTAGCGTGTAGCCAACTGGCTATATCAAATAATAATTGAGACCAGAAATATTAGTCGAGAGGCGACTTATTGGGAGAAATTAGGCGATCGCTCGTAGCGATGTAAACATCAACAAGGTGAGGAATGCAGCCAGTACAAAGGCGCTGCATATATATACATATGAAAAAACGTTAATTTTATTTATAACCTTATATATTTTTTTCTAGAAGAAGAATGGAAACTCTACCGTATATGGTATATACATTGCATATACCATTAGAATGGTTGAATGGTGATCGATCTTATCGAAATCTATTAAATTATATTTATAACGCGACGGAGGATTATGCAGATTACCACGGTAATTATGACGGTTGTGTACTCACCATAAATAATATTCAAGCTGCATTATTTATTGATAATGCAGCAAGAATTTGGTGGTATCGGCGGATACGTATTGAAGGTGATCAACGACCTTCTACAGTTAATTATTTCCCGCGATTGGCGCCAACAAGTGTGGAAAATGAATGGCGATGGGATTGGGATGAAGAAAATGTAGATTCAGGAGTAGAGGAATAAAAATATTACAAAATAATTTAACAACTTTTATATTATTATTAAAATTACATAATATAATAAAAATTGAAAAAATATAATAAAAATTGAATAATATAATAAAGTTTTGAGAATTTTATTTTTTATATATTAAAATCATAAGCTGTTAGTTATATAAAGTAGATACATTTTTTTCCTAAATTAATTTTCTAACAATACCACTTATAGGTTTATATTCAACAATACGATCATGCAACATCAAACAATAAGCGGTGGTTTGAGCAGGAAATTCTTCAGCAGATTTAATTTCAATTCGCACATCTACTGGTCCTGATTTTAAATTTTCATTCTGTTTTGAACAATCAATCACTACTAGTGGTGCATGTGTTACGAATTTAGCTTTTGTTAACATAGGATTTGATTCTTTGCCATAATATGATGATTGAAAATTTGTATACATTTCATATAATATTGCATATTGATTTTTATTAAAATCTAAATTTAAATTCCCATAAGGATAAGATTGTGAATTAAGAAATACTTTTACATCTCTCAATTTGCAATGATCAAAATAACTGGCATTCTTAGTTACATTATTTTTTCTAGCAGTTTGAAATCCTAGTATAATATAGCGTGGTTTTTCCAAGTGTGTTGTAGTTTTGACAACCCAAACGTTTCTTGTAGATGTTGGAAGCAACGGATATTCATATAATTCCCATGCACGAAAACTCATTGAAATAGACGGATCTTTAGCTATGTAATTGAGTAATTGAATTTTTTGTGTGTCTGAGACTTTTACGTATGGTATCATCCATTCAATTTTCTGAAGGGAGAGCTTCATATCTTCTACTACGGTTTGAACAATAGCATTTGAATCAGTATTCGCTCTCGTGAGAATTAATTCATGTTTAGCATTCACAATAACTTTCTGATAATCTTCAGCGAATCCCAACAATAAATTCAATGGAATACATTGTGACGATTTTCGTCCAGGCGGCGCCAATTAGGCGTGTCAGTAGTAGGGATAGGTGCGTATGCACCTATTCTAATGATGCATTGAGGCGACAGTGAACGACACTGTTGATCGGGGCTGTGAGTAATAAGGACGTGTTAGTACGTGTAGAGTTTGGGCGCAAAAGCGTAAGAGGCGATGGGAGATCGTGACACTGCGTAGCGACAAACGCATGGAGGACGCTGAATAAAGAAAGCAGATGATCATCAGTCAAGGTAGCTGGTGTTGATGGTGCAGTAGAGGATGCTGTTGAGGATGTTGGAGCTGCTGTAGATGCGGAGGTAGCTGAGGATGAAGCCGAGGAAGCTGTAAAAGTGCAGTGAAATTGTGCCGTATGTGTGTGCTGTAAGGCGTGCTAAGAGAGTACGTGAGAACCCCTGTAGAACCCCCCCCCCCCCTTCTTGTGTAATATTGTATTAGAAATCTGCTGCGAATCTATCATGTACGCTAAGTGTGAGAATCCACGAATTTATAAGAGAAAGACAATTTAGAATTAATATATCGAGTCGCATTATTATCTTGTTATTATTTTGGTTATGCGTGAAGAGCGTGTTATACTGGAATGTGAAGGACGATTATTATTTTCATTTATAATATTATTTTCACTATTATTGAATAAAAGAACATTTTTTTGGTTTGAAATATAAATAACTTCTCCCCGGTTATTTATTTATTATTATTTGAACGGGAGTGGCATCCCTTGTTGTGTTGCTGTGGAGGTTGCTGCCGATTATTAATTAAATCATTATTTTTAAATATTGTGCGCGGCGCCTAGAAAACCCCACGTCACAACATATATCAAAATATCCATTGGCATCAATTATTTTATCATTATCTTGAGTTAACCATCCTGCATTCTCTAATAGATAATTCTGTCCTGAGCATAAGGAAACATATCCTTTCATAAGAGATGTTATTCCAACATTTTTATTTCGATCAATTTCAACAGCATTTAATTCATAGCGTATCTCCTCAAATAGATAACATATGGCAAGGTTTACTAGTGATGTAGTTGCGACTGCAATATCATCACCCTTAGTCAATCGTCCACAGATATGTAATGAGCTTTTGCTTGGTAATAAACATAAGTCTTGATGTTGTACAGCAATACGAATTTCATCATTGTTGTTCAATGTCGACGATGCATATGGTAGATGTGCATGAATTTCATAATGTGCAATAGATTCATCGAATACAATTGCTTTTTGAATATTTAAAATTTGCGCCATGGTATTAGACATACAAAACAAAAACAACACACTTTTATTGTTTCCCACGTAGTTTCAATCCCAGATTTTTCAGCAGTTGAATGTTCTGAGGTGTTAGCTGTTTGTGTGGTTCGTAATGACTGATCCTTTTTCGACATGTTGACTTGCTTTTATAACTCCCACTATGAACTATTGCTGGTTGAATGACTGATCATATACAATACCCATCACTTTATTGACTTTATGTGTAATCTAATAGTTATGATTTCACCACGAAAATTTACAAGTTCACCGTCTTGATCAACTATTCTTAGTTGTAAATGTTGTATTGACTGAACAGTGATTGGCATGTAAATGACATGTGATGGTACTTCAACGATCTTATTGAGATTAGCAGAATCGCATGCGACACCAACGGGCTTTTGTCGAAGTAAAATGAATGGCGGCAATCGCTACTCAAATTTTGTATTATTTGCGTTATTATATTATTACGAGCAACCGTAAATAACGGAAAATAAGTGCCGTTGACAAAAAGAAAGGTATGAACCGAAAAAAGTGCTTAGTGATGGGGTGTAACAGTACACAGTCTAAAAATACGGATTTGTGTTTCTATACATTTCCGGAGAAAGGAGCTCGTGTTATTGAAAGAAGAAATTATTTTGGCAATAATGAAAAGATTGATCTTAGAGACGAATGGTGTCGAAATCTTGGGATCAATATAAAAAGCGAGTTAGGAGTTGCAGTAATCTGCTCATTGCACTTCAAAGAGGACCAATTCTCCTTTGCAAGTATGTATGACAATTTGGTAAAAAATAGAAAAGTATAAATAATAATTCGTAAGCTGTATATTATTTCATAAAATATTTGAAAAATTGTATCATTTTTTTTTTCTTTAAGGTCAGTTTTTTAAAAACAAAAGATTAAAAAAAGGCGCAATTCCTACGGAACTAATTCCCAAAAAAATCACGGATGTAGCAAAAAAATCAGAAGAATTAGGAAGTCTGAGACAAGAAAGACGTGTAAGTTTTCATGGAAAATAAATATCTAAATAAATATGTGTCACAAATCTCCAGAATAAAAAATATCGTATCATTCATTCAACAGGAAAAGAGAGATAATGAAAAGGAGAACGTCAAGCGAAAGTTGGAGTCCGAAAAAGTTAGAATATTAACGTATAATAAAATTTTAAAAAAATATATAAATAAAGATAAATTTTTTGATTAAGAAAATCGTTTTCAATAACTTTCAACGTTTTTTTTTTACAATTATAAACTTCACAAAAATTTCTTTTTTTCTATTATAGGAAAATGAGTCTCAAAAGAAACAAAAAACCACCCAAAATTATGAATTTGAAGATAATATTACAGGTAAATTATAATCTAAAATATAATAATTATTATTATGATGAAAATTCTTTATTTGTTGAACATATATTATGCTCTACAGGCGATGATAAAAGCTCGAAACCTGAGGATATAGATTGTGCAATTACAGCATGTGAGAAAGAGTTGGATGAGTTTGATGATGACAATCAGAAATGTACAGTGGAAGAAGCTGTACTGGAGCTGAATTCCGCAATGAAATCACGAGCTGAGCATTGTGATGTGGCAGTCCAAGTCAACAGTGGCGATTTACTCGGGTCATTTGCATCTGGAATCAAGACTGAAATAAAATTGATGGCTCTGTGTGGAATCAAAAGCTTCAAAATTTTAGTAGAAATTTGTGATCTTGTAGACCAACTTTATCCAGCAAAAAAGAAGACATTTCTGACAACGAGAGATCAAATAATACTGGTTACAATGAAGCTGAAACTTGACATCTCATTCACAGTTTTGCATGTGTTCTTTGAAAGAATTTCATTATCGGCGTGCCGTGACGTATTTTATTCCATGTTAAAAAAATTATCTGCAATAATGCGAACTGTTATTCAACCTGTTCCTCGGGAGGAAGTGTTCAATAATATGCCCCACTGTTTCGAAGGATTCGAGGACACAATGATAGTTTTAGATTGTACAGAAATACCAGTTCAAAGGCCAAAATGTGTTGCTTGCCGAATTAAATTATATTCTCAATATAAATCAAGATTCACAGTTAAATTTATGACTGGAGTAACACCTGCTGGGCTTTTAACCTTTATTAGCCGACCATATGGAGGGCGAGCATCCGATAAGGCGATTTTTGAACAGAGCAACATCATCCAAAATTTGCAAAGAAACCAAGACGCGATAATGGTGGATAAGGGTTTTCTGATCGATGATGTTTGTTCAGCATACGGCATCAAGCTTATCAGACCACCATTCCTACGATCAAAAAATCAGTTTACTGAGGAAGAGGCTACTTTGAACCGACGGATAGCCGCAGCCAGAGTTCACGTGGAAAGGATGAATGCTCGAATACGGAATTTTTCGATTCTTAATAATGTTCTTCAATTGAATCTCCTTAATCATATTGAACACATTTTCCTGGTATGCTGCGGTTTCGCCAATCTTGGAACTCCGATTATGGCAGATGATAAGTTCATGTAATGTTAGGTTAATTAAAAACAAAACTGATGGTTAAATAAAAAATTCTTTTTCTAAATGCTAACATTTCGTGTTATTGGATATTTATATCACATCGTTTTTATTTCACAAATATCACAGATTAATTTTACATTGCAACACCATTACAAATACATGAATGAATAAATATTAAATATATTAATTTTTCAGTCTACTTTTTCACCGGTCTTTCTGTCCGTCTTATTTTTTATGTTTACACAAATTGTGAATCATTTTTTCAAAGTAAATTCCTTTTACTTTGAGTAACAGATTTCTTGCGTACGTCCTGTCGTAAGGCACATGTAAAATATGAATTGAATTGGATGTATTTGTGTAAATGACAAAATGGCACTCTGTAAGATTCAAAACGGCCATCCCACATTGGACTTGTGCATAATATGGATGCTTTTCTTTAAGTGTCAATGCTCCATTTTCCATAGATTTTAAAAATTTGCATTGTTTCAGCAGTGTTTCATGAGTTGTGTTTGGGAGTTCATAAGGGCACTTTATTTCCAGTAGAGCACTCGGTTGTCCATATGTAATAATTACTCCATCCAGACTGAATCCCAACCAATCGTTACCTTGTCCAATGATATGTCCACACTGTTCAATCGTAACATTGCACGATGAAGCGTACAAATTCCGAGCTATCGGCTCATATGTGTTGCCGTGTTTCATTGCTTTGGTGCATATGCTTGAAGGCCAGAAATATTTCATACTCTTACTTTCCCAATCTTCCTTGCTGTAGGTGTATAAATGATAAATCCTGTGCAAAAAAAAAAAATGAAACTGTTACATACGATTTAATAATAAATACTGGGTAATTCTACTATACCGGCTTCCAGTTATTCGAAACTGTCGCTCTTTCTTCCACTCAAGTTGGTTATTTCTAGTTCTGAATTCTAATTCGGATCGACTAGCACAAGAGTAGATAAACAAGGCGGGTTCTGGGACAAACCTGTCGGTAACTTGCATTGACCCCTACCTTACCGACAGTTTCATAGTAGGTCCCAATCTGTTTTATCATCTGGTCGAAAAAGTCGATATCTGTATTATCCACTAAGCGACGTTTCTCGTGAAGTGGAATTTTTTATCGATATCGATGATAGTACTCATAGTATGAGTTTCTTTGTTGCGACATTGGGGAAATGGATAACTGTACGTTTCTCTATGATTGAACTGTATTTTCACTGTTGAGTGGGTGGGGGGAAATTCAAATGTATAAGTTTTTATCCATAATATATATGAAATATTTTTTTCCTACAAATATGAAAGAATAAATAAAAAAAAATGATAAACAAAAGAAATGAATCAATAAATGAAGAAAAAGTAAATAATCATATAAATAATTGTATGAGTCACTGTATAAATAGTCATATAGATAAGCATATGAATAATTGTATAAATAAAAAATATGTTGATAAATGAATATGTGTGTAGCGAGAGGGGGCTATCCAATAAGAGTTCGAAAAATGGATGCACACCAATGTAAATTTGATATGTTTCTTCATGATAGATCAGTGAACATTTGACGCATTCATCATCAAGTTCTAGAAAAATCTTAATGAAGAAGAATCAAGAGTTTTTACCAACAAAATTTTTCATGTGGAAAAAAAATTTTTTTTTTTTGAAAAAGTTTTTATAAATTTGCAAAAGTTTGGGAAAAGTTTTCAAAAATTTGGAAAAGTTTTTGAAAAGTTTACCATAAATATCCGAAAGTTTAGAAAAAGTTTTTAAAAATTTAAAAAGTTTTGAAAAGTTTTTATAAATTTGAAAAAGTTTTGAGAAATTTGGAAAAGTTTTGAAAAGTTTTCCATAAATCTCTGAAAGTTTTAGAAAAAGTTTTTGAAAATTTAAAAAAGTTTTGAAAAGTTTTTATAAATTTGAAAAGTTTGAAAAAGTGTTCAAAAATTTAAAAAAGTTTTGAGAAATTTGAAAAAGATTTCATAAATTTCAAAAAGTTTTCATGAAATTTGAAGAATGGAGATTATTCTGGATATTCAAGGCTTCAAACATCAGAGCAATCAATTTATTGTGAAAGAACTAGCAAGTATTCTAGTACACAGTATCAATGTTGAAGAAACTATTGAAGTTACACACATACTATTCAAACCACCATGCTTGTGGGGTGAATTATCGAAGCAGTATCAAGCAATAAATTCATGGTTGATACGTAATTATCATGGACTATCATGGATACTGGTGATGTACCATATGATCAGCTCAACAATGTTCTCGAGATTCTATTGAAAGATGTTGATCATGTGTATGTGAAAGGAGTTGAGAAAAAGCAATGGTTATCAAGTATTATTGGGCATATGGGGAAAACAGTATCGATCTAGAGAGTTTCCAATGTCCATCATTGAAAAATCATGGAATGCAAAACTGTAAATATCACAAATATCCAGAATCTGGATTTTTCTATCACTGTGCCACGCTAATGTTATATATTTGAAGCGTTGGATGGAAGACAGAAAAAAAAAAAATTCAGCACCCCTCAATAGGTAAATCATTAGAGACTTTTTTATCATCTTGAGGAGCGAATCGAAGATATGAATGTGGGGGCACATCGCATATTTTTCCGAAGAATTTATTCTTAAATATGTCCCCAGCAAAATAAATAATAATATCTGAGATAACCAGTATTATTATAACAGGATGAGGACATTAATGCTTACCAACCATATCATAAAACATTATCAACGATGTCATAAAACATTAATCGACCTATTGCCACTGATTATGATGAATCCTCGATGACATTTCATTCTTCAAAGATTGTAATATTATGTAAAAAAAAATTGTTAATAATTTCGATAATAAATTGAAAATGTTTGCATACAAAAATTGAATAATCGAATAAATTATTTACTATAACTATTCCACTATTGGGTATTTAGTATAAGTGTTCAGAGATAATTTCAGCATTGCAGGTATTCTTTATAGTTGAAATATTATTCATCTAACACATACTCATTACATTCATTTGTTTATCCTATAAAATAATTTTTTTCATATTCATTGTTTCTCAACATGATCTGGAATTTTATATTAGTTCCAATCATATTTCACTCTTCATTAAATGGATGATATATTTTTTTTTTTCTCATATAACACAAAGAAAATAATTTTTTCCCCATGAGTTGTGGAATATATTATTTAACTTAAGAAACGATATAAAGATGTATATATTTACTCTTATAATCCAAGAAAAAACATGCTACTAATCTATTGAGGAGAGGTGCCATAAAAGTTATAGAAAAAATCGAGAGGTTGGTGGCGAAACGGTCAGCGTTAAGATAACGTTTTAATACTTAGAAATTATTCGTTGCATATTATAAGTTCCGCCCAAAATGAAAAATTAGTGGTATGAAGAATATTTATCATTTCACATGCAAGAGCATCAGTGGCTACATCAACACCATAAACAATAGTGCCAACAAGTGAGTTTTCTCTGAATAATATGTATTAAAATTATATCAAAAATTTTTATAGTTGTATAATGATATATTTCAGGATGGAATATTGTCAACTTAATTACACAATTCATGTACCCACGAGAATGGTACGTAGGTGAAAATAACTTAGATTGGATGATTGACATTATTAGTGATGTGCTCACATATATGCAAATATGGGGGGCAACAAATGGAGCAGTAATCACAAGGAATGGTCTGGCAACCATCGTTGTAATCGTAAGAAGATGATCATCGTCCGGAGCATGTTGGATACTTTCCACCTCTGGCAATGGAGTATGAGGAGGATATGTGGGGTCCAAACATATTCAGAAATGTGGATGGTGTTTATTGTGTTGCGGGAAATAATGATGATAATGATGATGATGATGATGATGATGATGATGATGATGATATCAATAATAACATCATTAATAATGACTTTGATTATTACGATTTAATTAATGACAATAATATAAATTTCAATGAGGATGATGAAAATGATGTGAGTGTGGATGATGATAGTGGCATTTGTTTAAATGATTATGATGATGATGATGATGATGATAATTTCTGAATAAAATGATTATAAAAGAATATTATGTTTTCAAATTTATTTATTTATTATATCAAAAAGTAAAATTCCATCAATATAAATGACATACAAGAAAAAATTTTTCATTCTCATTTCAAATGATTAATGCATTGAATAAGATAGTTGTAGACATTGATAGATATTACATATTTCAATTTCCCTTTCATCTACATTATTATGAAAGTATGATCATTGAATGAATTCACATTGTCCATATTTACCCCACCAATATAATGCATTCTAAGCTTCCCATTGTTAGATGCATCTTCCAATAATTCATATTGTTCTCGATCATTCAGTAAATATGTTACTATTCTTGTTGGTAAAAATACGGTGAATTCACCATTTATGGTTACAACAATTTTTTCACCAAATCTCGTTTTAACAATTTTGATTTCAGACACTATATAGTTTGTTCCAGCCTCCAATTCTTTCCATGACTTTGAAGGTAGAAAATTCTCCGTTCGGCAAACTTCATTTAATTTAACGAAACTCATTTTTGATATAGATTATAGATTGAGTATAATTTCACACCTTATGAGCAAATAATTTGAATTGACATCCCTCTAAGAGTTTTCTCTATATGTACACAATCCCCCACCAGTGTTTGTCTAGCAATATCCATCATATCATTGGTTCACACAATCAGTATAACCACTACAACTATTTTCCAACCACATGCATCATTTGGATTGGATCCCCACCACAGATGATATCGTCACACCTTTTTTTTTTGTTGATCCATCCCGCCCCATCCATGATAGGAAACGTTACAATTTCTTTATCCCTGCATATCCACCCCCTCTTTGAATTCTTAGAAATATCCACCCCAACACTTCGAATTCTTAAAAAAAATTTCTTATCTATTCATGCATGTATCGAGTTATCATTATTTTGTTTCAAAAACATTCCTGTTTGATCCTGTTTTGTTTGTCATTTGATTATTTACAAAGCTGACGTCATTTCATTTCACCAAACTTAGAACAACCACGCCCACACTTTTTTTCTATTTTTTTTTCATCCTTATTACAAAAAGATTGACTTGAAATATAGTTAATCATTCAGAGTTCTTAAAAATCTCAAGAGTGTATTCACGAGTGTCTCCAAACTAGAAAAAAAAAAAAAAAAAAAAAAAAAAAAAAAATGAGTGATCAACAGCGGTCGGAGGATCGAAAGAAGCAGTCAGAGGAGCGAAAGAAGCATTATAACCAACTCATAAAATTGATGGAAGAGGCACATAAAGTTTGTTTATCAATGAATATTGGTACAGAATGTGATATACAGATTCGCAAGTGGCAAAAAATTGGGGCACAGAATATAAAATGTTTGAAAAAAAAATTGCGAATGCAAAAACTAACTATTGGTGAAAAGAATCAATTGCAAGCTGTAAGTTCACATTTATTTTCATTATGTAGAAAATTTAATGAAGCTGCAAGACAGAAGATAATCAAAGGGCAGCATATTGTTGGTGGTAATATTCAAATCGATAGTGGGAATGATAATGAAGTTAAGAATCTTAAGTGGGATGAATTACCATCAGCATTTAATGGTCATATAAGAACTGGTGTTATAACAAACATTAACCACATTGATCTACATGAATTTCTCTTAGATGCGAGGGAGATTTTCATAATGAAAATAAGAGAAATGCAAACGAATGTTAAATCAAATGTAATATTGGCATGCAAATATGGAAATATTAAAGAATCTAGAACATATGAAGAAATAAAATATTTCAACACATCAAATGAATTGATTCTTCAATCAACTAATATTTATGATTGGTATTCAAAGTATGTTAATGATACTTTATTAGCAAAAGTGGAAGAATTTGAAGAAGGTGATTCAGGATGGACAATGAATGAAGTTGTGAACTTGGTAGTGAATATTAATAAATATGTAGCCTTACAAGGAGGACTATCAACATGCATAGATCTCCCAAAATTTATTCAGTTGAAGAAAGCTGTGATAAACATAAAGAACAACGATGAATTTTGTTTCCTATGGTGTATTGTGGCAGCTCTACAGGGAAGAAAAAAATTTAATGTAGAAGATAATGATAAATATGCAAGAGAAGCAAAAAATTCAATGGGTAATGTAGCTAGAACATCATCATATCAACATTTCACTGAAGCAGGTCTTAAATTTGAGGGTTTAACTTTCCCTATGGCATTGTGTGATGTACCAAAATTTGAGGTAATGAATGATCTATCAATAAATGTGTATGGCATCGAGTATGAGATGTAGATAGTGATAAGCCAACTATTCATTTATTGATGGTTGATACTAGTATGGATATTGATAATAATAACTTTGAGTCGAATAAAATATATCATTTTGCATGGATACATAATCTTTCGCGATTAGTCTCAAGTCAAATATCAGAACATAAAGGGAAGATATACATTTGTGATAGATGCTTATGTCATTTTCAAGAATTATACTCATATAATAATCATAAGTCAGATTGTCTTAGTATGAATAAAACACTTCGTGTAATATTGCCAAGAGAAAAAGAAAAATTTTTATCATTCAGTCATTACAAATATAAAGAATCTGTACCATTCGTTGTTTATGCAGACTTAGAGTGTATTTTAGAAGAAACAAATGTATCACAAACATATATTCCACATAGTGTTGCATTCTATTTACATTACTCATATAATGATAAATTATCCCAGTTTAAATTAATGCGTAGTGATGAATGTATTCAATGGTTCATTGATCAATTAGAATCTTTAGCACATGAAATAAATAATATTTACAGTAGAATTGTACCGATGATATCATTAACGGAAAAACAAAAATATGAATTTGAGAATGCAGTTATTTGTCATATTTGTGAAAAACCATTCACTCAAATTGATGCAAAACATCGAGATCATTGTCATTTCACTGGTAGATATCGTGGTGCAGCACATGATAATTGTAATATGAAATATACAAAACCATACTATTTACCAATTGTATTTCACAATTTAAGTGGTTATGATTCACATTTCATAATTGAAAGTATAGCTAAAAGTTACCCTGGTAAGGTAAGTCTCATACCAATAAATAAAGAAAAATATATTTCATTCACTAAAAAAGTTCATGACACAAAAATATCTCTACGATTCATTGACTCATTGAGATTCATGGCGAGTGGTATTGATAAATTAGCAAATTATCTGGATGATAATGATAAATTAATCACTCGCAAGTTTTACAATGATGATAAACAATTTAAATTGGTTACAAAAAAGGGTGTATTTCCATATGAATATATCGATAGATGGATGAAGCTTGATGAGAAACATTTACCGGGAAAAGACAAATTTTATTCAAAGTTGAATCAAAGTGAAATTTCCGAGGAAAATTATGAACATGCAAAAGTGGGACATTTGAAATTGCGTCCCAGTTTGAGTAGGTAAAATTTTCGACACATAAGTTGCGTCCCGGGTACAACGAAATTGCGTCCGGGGTACAACGAAGTTGCGTCCGCAATGCAAACATTATTAATTGGCCAAAACTGAATTTATTTCGACATTGTTGCCAAACTTCCAAGTGTAACTCATCACACTCAAAATGATTATATTTTATTATGAATCTTTTAACTCGAAATATAACAAATAATTATTTGTTTAGAATGTGTATAGATATAGAGTGGGGTCCAGGGGCGGAGCCCCGGCAATGGGGTCCGGGGCGAAGCCCCGGTGGGGTCCAGGGGCGAAGCCCCGGGGGGGAGGGGGGGGGGGGGGCTTGAATAAATGTGAAGAAATAGTTTGTTACAAAAACAAATTATCTAACTCTCGAGAAATCCATTCCAAAAATAAAATTGCACTGTACATACTGTTCATACAGTCATTTTCGGGTTTGTTGCAATTTAAATGAATATGTAACATTGGTTTTGCAAGTGTTGATTACATTAATCATATATTTATCCAAAAAGCTCTATTATTATTACTGTCTGCAGTGGCAACGTTGCTCCTTATTTTATACCTGTACTTGTCCATCTGACCACAAGCCGACCTTTTTCGATTTGGACGCAATTCGATCGTGACCTTTTCCGGTACAGGTAAAAATACCCTTATCGGGACGCAATTTCGAATGGGCCGCAAAAGTGATTTGGAGTAAATTCAATATACAGACATTAGGTGAATATTCCGATTTATATCTCAAAACAGATGTATTACTTTTAGCTGACATCTTTGAAAATTTCCGTCGTAATTGCTTCGTAACATACAATCTAGATCCATTACATTATTATACAGCACCAGGTTTTGCTTTTGATGCAATGCTCAAATATACAGGTGTAGAACTAGAGCTTTTCACAGATCCAGAGATGTTATTGTATATCGAGAAAGGTATTAGAGGTGGTGTAGCGCAATGCTCGAATCGCTATGCAAAAGCAAATAATAAATATATGGGAGACAGTTACAATCCAACCAAAGAGCAATCATATCTTATGTATTTCGATGTTAATAATTTATATGGGGCAGCTATGAGTGATTATTTACCATATGGCGGATTCAAATGGTTGAATAAATCAATGAGTGTTGAACAAATACTCAATATCCCCAACGATTCATCAATAGGATATATCTTTGAAGTTGATTTAAAATATCCAAGAGAACTGCATGAGTTACATCGTGATTTACCATTATGCCCTCAACATTTCATACCGCCAACGGGGAAATGTATGAAATTAGTAACAACACTCTTACCTAAAAACAAATATATTATTCATTATAAAAACTTGAAGCAATGTTTGAGTTTAGGCATGAAAATTGAGAATGTATATAGGATACTAGAGTTTCAACAGGCACCATGGTTAAAAAAATATATTGACTTGAATACAGACTTGCGTAAAAAATCAAAAAATGAATTTGAGAAAAATTTTTTCAAGCTGATGAATAATGCTGTATTTGGTAAAACCATGGAGAATGTTCGCAAACATAAAGATGTAAAATTGATAACCCAATGGGATGGTAGATATGGTGCAAGAGCATATATAAGTAAACCAAATTTTCATAGCTGCATAACTTTTGAAGAAAACATGGTTATTATTGAGATGCAGCGTGTTAAAGTTAAGTTTATCAAACCCATCTACATTGGTTTTGCGATTCTTGATATTTCGAAAACATTCATATATGATTTCCATTATAATTATATAAAGAATGTATTCCCTAATAATAAGTCGAAATTATTGTATACTGATACTGATAGTCTAATATATGAATTAATCAATCCTGATGTATATGAAATAATGAAGCGTGATATAGACAAATTTGATACGAGTGATTATCCTGTTGTCAACAATTATGATATCCCACTTAAGAATAAGAAAGTTTTAGGACCCATGAAGGATGAAAATAATGGTAGAATAATGACAGAATTCGTTGGATTACGTGCTAAACTGTACACATTCAAAGTACAGGTTGATGATGAGGATAAAAAGAAAGCTAAAGGTGTGAAAAATTGTGCACTACGCGCGATCACATTTGATGATTATAAGCAATGTCTATTCCAGAATGAAAATGTGGTAATAGAGCAATATTTAATAAAAAGTAAAAATCATGCAGTGTCGACTATTCGTCAACGAAAACTAGCATTAAATAGTAATGATGATAAGCGCATAGTATCCAATCAAACAACTGATACACTACCATGGGGTTATTATAATAGTAATATTCACGTTAATGAGATGGATACAATGTAAATAGTATACATAAAAATTTGTTTTGTTTAATAAAATTATGTAGAACACAAATATATGTTTTGTTTTATAATTCTTTTTTATTTATCCAACTATTATGTGTATTATCGAAACCTAACCACTTTACATAACATTTATCACCACGTTTACGTAGTATTCTTTCAACAAGATAAACATTTGGATATTTAACTTTGCTGAGTTCGTCTTCGTAGAAGCATCCATCGATTCTTTGATCCTGATAATCAATAAGTTTATATGTTGGAGGGGTTGTATTCAATATTTTATCAATGCTGAAAATTTCTGTGGTCCAATTTGGTGTGTATCCCTTCACAAATAAATGTTTATGTTTGCTCACTCGAACTTTATCACCAATTTTAAATTTTCTTTTTTGCTTTTCCACTATTTGATGTTGCTTGTATACAGTTCGAAGCAATACTTTTTCATTCAGCGCTGTAACATCCTTGGGGCTCATTTTAATTGTTCGATGTTTAGTGTTATTATATGTTATAATTATGTTTGATAATATATCAATCCATTTATATGACCCACGCAAACTGAACTGTTTCCACATTTTATTCTTTAAGGTTCGATTGAAACGTTCACATATAGAAGCCTTCAAATTACTGTATGTTGAATATAGTTTAATATCATGTTGTTTCATTAGTGACTTGAATTCTTTATTGTAAAATTCTTTACCCTGATCAACATGTAATTTTTTCGGTGCTCGACCAGTATCCAAGATAGAATTCATCGCTTTCGTAACATCTTTACCATTTTTCGTTTTAATAGGTACAGCCCAAGCAAATTTTGAAAAGATGTCTATGACGGTTAGCAAGTATTTATTGCCATTGTTGTTGGTTGCATAGGCAGACATGTCAACAAGATCTGCTTGCCATGTTTCATCCAATCCCCTCATCTGAACATGACGTCGTGTGTAATTCACCCGGGCAGGTTTATGTAACTCATTCACCAATGTTTCCTTTTTATTCATATCTACAATTCGTCTCGTTGATGTGCACTCAATTGAACTGTTAGATGATTAATGGCCTCGGATTGTTTCTGCAACTCGTTTTGAATGAGTTCACGTTGTCGTCTTAACGTTTTACGCATATGAAGATCTTGAAGATTCATATCAGAATGTACTTTTGTTAAATCATGATGAATCTTTTCTACTTCGGAATTTATAATTGACATCATTGTACCGAGAGGCACGGCATCACTTGCATCCTCAGGTTTAGCTAAATTGCAAAGTCTCTTCCCATTTATATCATATTGATTATCAGCTGTGACTTTGAATCCATAACCAGATGGTCCTCGGCTATTTTGTTCAGCACTTTTTTTGAATTTCCGTCCAAATATGTCTACACTCATCCTGTCATTACTTCGTGATAGTTGTCACACAAATGAATGAAGAGGTATTGATACATTGCTTAATAAATAATTCTAGCTTCACGCAATTCTTCAATAATAGAGATTATTTCATTTGTATGACTTGTATTGCCCGCTGCTTGGGATGCTAATAGCAAACGAAGACGGTCAACAAGCTCATTTGGATCATCCCAATATACATAATCAATTGCTTGTATCCTGTTCTCTGCAACTTTGTAGTAGGGTAATGCTTTACCAGATCTAGTTTTTCTTTTATATACCGATGATGATGATGATGATGGTGGTGGTGGTACTATATAGTTTGCAATATAATTTTGATATTTTACGCTTCTGTCTGATATGAGACTTTTATTAGGATCATAATGTTTATGAAGTGTATGAGTTGAATTGACTATTTCCATGAAATCTTTTTTATCGCTATCACTTATGATTGCATCATTTGGTGTTTTCTTGAATAGCAATTCTAACAATCCAGGAGTTTGAGGATAACTTTTATTTGCAACATTTACAGCATCATTCGAGAAATCTATGGGTGAATCACCCATCATCAAACTATTGTCACTCATTTTGCGTACACTTAACCTATTTACAGTTTTTTGCTCTAAGTGCGTCTTCATGTATGTTTTGATTAAATCATCATCCTCATATTGTTTGAGGAGTGAACTAACAGATTGTATTTCAGCAGGCACGAATGATTCGATATTTTCATTCAATTCGACATCCTTTTTCATGCTATCATCACCATAATTATCATTATCATCATCATCGTGAGCTGTTGCAAATGACTGATCACAATCATATTGAGCTGTTGCAAACGACTGATCATTCTCAGCTTCTTCTTTTTCCATATGAATATCAGCCAATTCATTTTTTATATCTTGTTTTATTCCCGTGGATGTTGATATCAATTTCTCTAGACGCGTCACTATGGGTTTAAAAACTTCATTCATCGCTCGTTCTGATGTATCTCTACCAGATTTTATCATTCTATGCTTTTGTCGAATCATATCGCTTGCTTTCACTATTTGACTCAGTAAGTCCTGTTCTTTCAGATTTTTTTTTCCCCCTTTCACACTCGCCATGTTGAAGCATGCAAGTTTACAATAACACTGTGAACATCATTGTATTTTCATGTCAATTTATACTAATGTAACAATCAAATCCCTTTCTATATCTCCCCGAATTCACTTCACTATCTTTGTCAACAACTACAAACCCATACCGATCATTATTCCAACATGCTAAACACAAATCTCTAAACTGAGTATAAGTCATATCTGTATTCACATGATCATCATATATGTGCTTCAAATTCATTTCATCTTGTCTGAATAACACCATCAAGTTTGCATTATCACGTACTAGATGTTTGGGGATGCGTGTATAAGTTTGACTGAGATAAAACGAGTCAACATCTCTATGTCGACCCATGCAAGAGAAAGCTCTGATGCTATCTTGCTTCTCACACGCAACATCATCGAAAATCATAATGGAATTGGGTTTAGCATCTTCCGGTTTGACTACCACGGCGTTATCACTGAATGGAAAATATCCAATGTCTTCAGCATGCTTCAATACATTCTCCAAGTATTTATATTTTGGTTGATTGAGCGACTTTGAATAGAGATAAACATTCTCAAATCTCAAACCATTAGAATGAGTAATTAGTGCCAAGAGTGCGTTGGTCTTGCCACAATTCGATGGACCACAAAAAATGGCTCGTATAGTGTTAGGTAATAGATTCCCATGACGCTTTTTCATGTTTTTATTATGAGGAATTTGTTCATCAAAATTCGCAATTGGTAATGTTGTTGTTTGTTTATGAAATTTAACCTTAGTTGGTTGTTTCTCTCGCGTCATTGTGATTACAACTAACTATTTATGAATATTTGTAATACCTTTTATATGTTTGATGACATTAGATATAAAAGCTAAACGATTGACAAACTTTCGACAGTTGTTGTATAACTATTCATGCAGTCAGATGTCTGGGTATGGTGTTTGCGGTGATGGTCTTGTGAACAATATAATCAACAAACTTCCGATAGAGCTACACGTTCCAGGTTACCAATACTGTGGACCGGATACAAAATTATCAAAAAGATTAGCGCGTGGAGATCCTGGAATCAACTCTCTTGATACTGCATGCAAAGATCACGATATTGCTTATGCAAAATATCCAAATAATATTATCGAGAGAAATAAAGCTGATAGAGTACTTGCAAAGGAAGCTTGGGAACGTATTCATGCTAAAGACGCGAGCATTGGTGAAAAAGCCGTAGCTTGGAGTGTGAATAGAATCATGAATGTGAAATCGAAACTTGGTGCAGGCATGGTGAGGAGGAAGAAGCGTGTGAAAAGGAATGTGAAAAAAATGATAAAAAATCCCATGATATCATTCAAACAAATAGTAAATGAGGCAAAAAAATCTATGCACTCTGGTGGTCGTGATATGGTTAAATCTGCGTTGAATGGTGCGCGTACTGCTGTCGAGAAAGCTGGTGGGTCGAGTAAAGTACGCTTATCATCACGCATATTACCAATCCCATCGAGAATAGGTGGTGTTCTACCATTTCTCATACCCATGTTTGCTGGACTCAGTGCTGTTGGGAGTTTAGCGGGTGGTGCTGCTGGTATAGCAAAAGCAGTAAATGATGCAGCTGCAGCGAAACGTGAATTGGAAGAAAGAAAACGACACAATATTAAAATGGAGGATATTATAGTGGGTAAAGGAATGTATTTGAAGCCATATAAGCAGGGTTTAGGTCTGTACTTGCGACCGACAAAAAACGTGTAGACCTACCACATCGAGCTTTAACTGACGCTGATTTTGTAAAATATGCTCATATCATGAAAATTCCGCATTTTCGTGGTGTCTTCATGCGAAATAATTTACCAATGAATGGTCCACGAAAATTTGAGACGGTAATAGTGAATCTAGATGATAGAGATGGCCCAGGTACACATTGGGTGGCATATGAGAAGAAACACAATGATGTGACATATTTTGACAGCTTTGGTAATTTACAACCACCTCAAGATCTTATGAAATATCTCGATGTTGGTAGGGTGAAATATAACTATAAGAAATATCAAGACTATAACACGGTGATATGTGGACATTTATGCTTGAAATTTTTAACTAAACAGCTATAAATGTATATCCATATTGAGATTGAATATCAGTCATGGATGATTCATTGACATTGACGCTGTCGGGGAGATCCTCCATTCTCGAGGCTCAATACTTTCCACCAATTGAACTCTCATCAAGTAAGACATATGTATTGGGGCTTATTGAATTGTTAACTTTCAATGCCATCCCTAATATTGATGAAACCAACAACAAATTTGACATAGTTGGAGGTGAAAATGCAACAATCATTCCAACTGGTAGCTATGAAATCGAAGATATTGAGAGTTATATACAGAAAACACTACCAAACATATCATTTTCACTTAAACCTAATAATAATGAATTGTGTTGTGAGATTCAGTGTAATGTTCCTATAAATTTTATTCCTGAGGATTCCATTGGACGATTACTAGGATTCAAGCCACGTATACTTGAACCAGGCTCTATTCATAAATCTGACTTACCAGTGTCTATACTTAAAGTCAATGCACTTCGCGTTGAGTGTAATATAACTACAGGGGCATACATTAATGGGCAGCGAGTGCATACAATTCATGAATTTTTCCCAGTGGTTCCACCAGGATATAAGATCATAGAAGTGCCATCACACGTCATTTACATGCCAATCACCGTTCAGACAATACATCATTTGCAACTACGAATTGTTGATCAAGATGGACAATTAGTGAATTTTCGTGGAGAAGTGATAACAATAAGATTACATTTAAAGTCGATGAAGTGATGGGTATAGTGTATAATACAGAGGAGGAGGAAGCAGTGGTGAATCCATCAACAGTATATGGTGGTGATTATAAAAGTGTAGTGACATGTCGAAAACCCATCAGTCGTCGCATACCAAGCGGAGTACTAACACATCGGAACATCATACTATTGAAGAGTCTCGGTCTGAAAATACGTGGGGGACAATAAAATTCTGCTGTTTCTGCTTCGTATGTCTATTACCATGGAGAAAATCTTAGCAATAAACAAAGCCATTATCTTCGATGAATCTATTGCACATTATGAAATTCATGGTCATCAACCATTTGCATCAGCAACCTTTAATAATAATGATGAAATTCGTATAGCGGTGCAACATCAAGATTTGTGTTTATTACCAAGCAAAAGCTCATTACACATCTGTAGGAGATTGACGAAAAATAATGACGCTCACACTGCAGTTGCAACTACATCTCTGGTGAATATGGCTATATGTCATCTATTTGAAGAAATACGTTATGAATTGAATGGTGTTGAAATTGATCGAAGCAAAAATGTGGGTGTGACAACATTGATGAAAGGATATACATCATTTCAATGTGAGAAAAGTTATCTGTTGGAAAATGCAGGATGGTTGCATGAAGATGGTGATAAAATAATTGATGATCAAGGCTATTTTGATATATCTATCCCACTCAATTTATTGTTGGGATTTGCTGAAGATTATCGAAAAATTATTGTGAATGCAAAGCATGAATTAATTCTCACAAGGGCAAATACAGATTTGAATGCTATCATACAAATAGCAAATGAAGATGTTATATTGAATCTCCAGAAGATTGAATGGTTGATACCATATATCAAAGTCTCCGATACACAAAAAATTCAACTACTCAATTATATTGCCAAGGATCCACCCATTTCCATGAGTTTTCGTACGTGGGAATTGTATGAGTACCCACTACTTCCAAAATCCACGAAAAATGTTTGGGTTGTCAAAACTACAACACAACTGGAAAAACCACGGTACATCATATTAGGATTTCAAACTGGACGCAAAAATAATAAATCTAAAAATTGTAGTCAATTTGATCACTGTGATTTGAGAGATATTAAAGTTTTCTTGAATTCACAATCCTATCCATATGGAAATTTAAATATAGACTTTTCACGCAATCAATATGCCATATTATATGATATGTATACAAATTTTCAATCGTCATATTATGGGAAAGATACTGATCCAATAGTGACAAAAAGCAAATATGCAACGCACGCTCCACTCATAGTTATTGACTGTTCTAAGCAAAATGAAAATATCAAATCTGGACCTGTAGATGTTAGAATTGAGTTCGAGTCAATCAATCCATTTCCAGCTCAAACTTCAGCATATTGCTTGATCTTACATGATCGCATCATCGAATATAAACCCATCAGTGGTTCTGTACGAAAGTTGGTGTGATGATTGAGAAGAAATGTCTATTCAATTAGAGTATACACCTGAATGAAATCTATATAATAAATAAATATTTTTATTGAATTTGTATTATGTAATCAATTTTGAAAGGATCGAAATAAAGAAAATAGCATTGTATATATCAAACTGTAATATTTATTCAAACACCTTTTTTCATTTTCTATCAATTATAAATCGTTTTAATTGCTCTGATACCATGAAAATACTATTCGATTCATGGATCATACTATATACTAGGTCTTGAATTATAGAGACATCCATTTCTTGAGTGAAGGATGTTTTCGCAATCGAATATTCTTCAGTCGCAGGGGTCTCACCATCCATTACAGCATTACGAGTGTCATCAGAGAATGGATTTCCTTCAATATGACGTTTCATATGATATAGTGCCATCATTAAGTCTTTTGCTTTCTCCGACATATTGCTAGTCATGCCCACAATTATACCAAAATAATCATGGATATATTCACACTTGGAACAAGACGTATCCACACCACAATCATATTTCAGTTGATTGGTTAGTGGATGCTTGCACCACATTGCATTGTTATATAAGTCACTTATATCATGATTGCACTCCAATTCAGTATTTAATTGTTCACTATGAGAATGTTTTTGAAACATGTAATCTTCATGTATTGACATGCGTTGTTCTTTGGTGAGCAATGTATCTGGTGTATCCATGATAACTTTTTTATTTTCACACTACAACTTCTCTTTATGTCTTCTATCAGATATTGCGGTACACTGAGTAGCTCTGAACAAAAAATTTTTTGAACTTTTATTGGATGGCCCCCTCTCCCTACACACATATTTATTTATCTACATATTTTTTATTTATAACAATTAAACAAATCATATGCTTATCTATATGATTATTTATACAGTGACTCATACAATTATTTATATGATTATTTACTTTCTCTTCATTTTTCGATTCATTTCATTTGTTTATCATTTTTTTTTTATTTATTCTTTCATATTTGTAGGAAAAAAATATTTCATATATATTATGAATAAAAACTTATTCATTTGAATTTCCCCCACCCACTCAATAGCGAAACTACAGTTCAATCATAGAGAAACGTACAGTTATCCATTTCCCCAATGTCGCAACAAAGAAACGCATACTATAGTACTATCATCGATATCGATAAAAAATTCCACACCACGAGAAACGTCGCTTAGTGGACAATACAGATATCGACTTTTTCGACCTGATGATAAAACAGATTGGGACCTACTATGAAACTGTCGGTAAGGTAGGGGTCAATGCAAGTTACCGACGGGTTTGTCCCAGAACCCGCCTTGTTTATCTACTCACAAGCAATATTTTGTTTAAAAACATTCGCACAACATTCTTCAGCAGTGACTTGCATATTACAAAGGAATTTCATTTCTTCGGAAGCACAAGCATTGTTCAATACAGCATTAGAATAAGTGCCAACTACATGCTCATTCGATTCGACATTCAAGGGTGCTGTACATGCATTTAAGGAAGGAACAATGAGGCGTGCCCTGGACCTTACATAAGTTTGGAATCATTAATAACATTGTACAAAATGATGTAAGAAATACAAATAAATATTATGATTACTGATGTTATTTGCAATTATCATCTCACGAATCATTCAAATATTTCTTTGCTAATCTAATTAATACGTTCAAATAAATTAATTTACATGCGAAAAATTTTTAGTCACTATGTTAATGTTTAACTGATTATTATAAATGTTTTAAACTTCAGTAACAAACATCTGTTACACACCGTCTAATAATTATCCCATTATGCATTCAAACACAAGCATTTATTGTAAAAAAACTTACGAATGTTTACTTAGAGCACTGTTTGGGTCGCAATTTGCCAATCTTTGTCTTACTAATGCATAGTTCTCTGATGAGATGACTAATGGTTCAACCTTCTCTATGCAACAAAATGTATCGATTGGCGAAGCTTTGAATTGTTCAGTGCTTGGCGTTTTCAATTGCTTCCAAATGCACTTGACATCTGTCCCTGAGAGGATCTCGAATTTCTGCACGTCATTTCTAAACGAAATTTATAGTAAGTTTATAAGCAAAAAAAAATTAAATTTAAAACAAATTCAACTTACCTGTTGCAATACAGCAAAATCGCCACGACATGTTTACATGTATGACTATTTCCTGCTTTACATGAGCAGTTCATGGACTTTATTTTCACAGAATTGCCAATAAACAATAGTTCACCGGTAATAACATGAGGATCGGATGTCAATGAACTGGTTTTTAAACAAAGTCCGTAAATCTTTATTTCTTTTTTGGACAGCTCCGTCGCACCACAACTTATAATAAAATTGGAATTTATTAATTCCTCGCCTTCTTTTATGTTCCGCGATGACGGCGTCGATTCGACAAAAACAAATATGTCACTCAAACTCACTGTCAACATATTTTTATACGAAAAAATTAGTGAATTATCTCGCGACTACTAATGTTTACATTCATGATGTGTAGCGGCGGCCGCCATGATGGTGTGACTACAGCGCCGCCAACGGATTCTGCTAGTCTCAATATCCTGGTGGGACAGTTGGAAAAAATTCATGTATTGTATGTACTCGATGACCATTAATATAAGCTCCGGTGGTGATATTACATTCAACACGAAGTGCATTAACTTTAAGTATTGTCACTGGCAAGTCAGACTTATGGATACTGCCTGATTCAAGTATACGAGGCTCAAATCCCAACAATCGTCCAATAGAATCTTCAGGTATAAAATTTATAGAAACATTACTTTGAATCTCGCAACATAATTCATTATTATTTGGTTTGAGTGTGAATTGTATGTTTGGTAATGCTTTCTGCACATAACTCTCAATATCTTCGATTTCATAGCTACCAGTGGGTATGATCATTATATCATCACCAACATCTCCAATTAGATATAACTTATTATTACTCTCATCAACATTAGGAATTGAATTGAAACTTAGCAGCTCAATAAGTCCCAACATATATGTTTTCTTTGGTGAGAGTTCAATTGATGGAAAATATTGAGCCTCCAGTATGGAGGATCTCCCCGTTAAAGTTAATGTCAACGAATCGTCCATGACTGATATTACAACACTATGTTTTTATAGTTGCTGAGTTAAAAATTTCAAACATAGATGACCACATATTACAGTACTATAGTCTTGATATCTGTTATGATTATATTTCACCCTACCAACATCGAGATAATCCATTAATTCTTTAGGAGGTTGCAAATCACCGAAACTATCAAAGTATGTAACATCTTTATTATTTTTCATATATGCCACCCAATGAGTGCCAGGTCCATTTTTATCATCAAGATTGATAATAGCTGATTCATTTTTCCATGGACCTGATTCTGGTAAATTATTTTTCATGAATATTCCACGAAAATGTGGAATTATCATAATTTTAGCATACTTCATGAGATCAGCATCGGTTAATGCTCGATGTGGTAGGTCTATAAGTTTTTTGCAGGATTCAAGTAAAGACCTAAACCTTTTTTATATGGTTTCAGATACATTCCTTTGCCTAAAGCAATAGATTCCATCGTTTCATTGTGACGTTTATTCTCTGTTAATTCACGTTTTGCTGCACTTGCGTCATTCACAGCTTTACCTATACCAGCAGCACCACCAGCTAGAGCACCAGCAGCACTCAAACCAGCAAAAATTGGTAGGAGGAAAGGTAAGATACCTCCTGTTTTCATTGGTACTGGTAATATACGTGGTGGTGCACCCACTTTACTTTTACCACCAGCTTTTTTCACAGCAGCTCGTGCACCATTCAATGCTGACTCGAAAATATCTGCATCTGAATGCATTGAATTTTTCGCTTCTTTCGTAATTTCCTTGAAAGATATTACAGGTTTTTTCTTTTTACGTGCATGAGTAACTTTTCTCCTCTTCATACCAGCACCGAGTTTAGATTTCATATTCATAATGTTGGTCACACCCCAAGCTACAGCCTTCTCACCTATATTCGCGTCTTTAGCAACAATACGTGCTGATGCTTTTTTAGCTAATGTTCTATCAGCTTTATTTCGTTCAATGATATTATCAGGATTTTGAGAGTATGCAATATCGTGATCTTTACATGCAGCATCAAGGGGATTGATCCCTGAATCACCACGTGCTAGCCTCTTTGATAATTTAGTGCCGGGACCACAATATTGATAGCCGGGGATTTGTGCTTCGAAAGGTAGCTTGTTAATAATATTGTTGATGAAACCTTTACCGCGAATGGAACATGGTGCCATGTGAATACAATGGTAGTCTTTAGATAACTAACTAAATTGTTCCATCATCACAGATATATAAGCAATTATCCATATAGATTAACGTTTAGTTGTAATCATAATGGCGTGCGAGAAACAGTTATACACAGTTAAGTTCAAGAAGCAGACAATAACATTACCTATTATGAATTTCGATAATGAAATTCCTCAACAAAATAATAAAGAGAAACGACATGGTGAATTATTACCAAATAGTATGCGAGCTATTTTTTGTGGTCCATCAAATTGTGGTAAAACGAATGCACTTCTAGCACTCATTACTCATCCTAATGGTTTGAGATTTGAAAATATTTATGTTTATTAGAAATCATTGAATCAACCAAAGTATAAATACTTAGAAAATATATTAAAACCTGTAGAGGGTGTTGAATATTTTCCATTTAGTGATCATGAGAAGGTAGTTACACCTGAAGAGGCACGACCAAATTCTATCATGATTTTTGATGATGTAGCTTGTGAGAAGCAAGACAATATTAGAGCTTTTTTCTGTATGGGACGACATAGAGATGTTGATTCATTTTATTTATGTCAAACGTATACACGTATACCAAAACATTTGATACGTGATAATGTAAATTTGATAGTACTATTCAAGCAGGATGAAATGAATCTCAAACATGTTTATGATGATCATGTTAATACTGATATGACATATAAAGAGTTCAGAGGTATATGTTTATCATGTTGGAATGATGATAAATATAGTTTCATAGTTATTGACAAAGATAGTGACATTAATTCAGGAAGATATAGAAAAGGTTTTGACTGCTTTATAAGTAAATGAAATGTTTAAGATATCACAGTTCTATTATAGACTTAAATGCGTCAACATGGCTGCTTCAAACATCGATACATTAACGCAAATAGTAAAAGCAAGTGATGCAATACGTTATAAGCATAGAATGATAAAGCATGGAAAAAAAATATCAGAACAGATTATGAAGGATGCTTTTAAACCTATTGTGAAACCATTAGAAAATTTAGTAACAACATCTAATCAGATGAAGCAAGAAATAAAAGATGAATTGGCTGATATTCGTATGAAGAATGAACCAGATCAATCGTTTGCAACTGCTATGAATGATGATGAAGAAGGAACATTATTTGATAATAATGATACTATTAAACGATTCGAACATGATGAAATTACGTCTCAAAGTTCACCTTTAAAGCAAGAAGATAACTTAACATTATATATGAAAATGCTTATGGGCAAACAGAGTAACAGTAAATTGGATGTTAGATTCGGTGTACGCAAGACAACTAATAACCAATTGATAATTGGTGATACCAATATTGAGTTCAATGATAATATTATAAGTGTTGGTAATGAACGTTTTCAACAAACTCCTGGATTAATTGAATTATTATTCACTAAATCACCAAATGATTCAATCATAAGTGATAAAGATAAAGAAAATTATATGAATATCATTAAATCAACAAATGCACTCTATAAACGCTATGATCCTGATGGTAGTCTCATGATGGATAAGAGTTTGAAATATAAACAATATATTGAAAAAAATATAAAACAGAAATCTGGAAGAGCACTTCCTTACTATAAAATAGCTAAAAGAAAAAGTAAACCTTTAGATTATGTATACTGGGATGATCCTAATGAACTTGTTGATCGCTTACGATTACTTTTAGCATCTCAATCTGCAGGCAACCCAAGTCATACAAATGAAATAATTTCGATTATTGAAGAACTACGTGAAGCAAAAATTATATATTAACGATGATTTCATAAAGTTCATCATTTATACCTCGATAGTTGAAGTAACAAGATGAGTGTTGATATATTTGAACGAAAGTTAGTGAAAAGTAATGCAAAATCAGATCGTGGACCTCCTGGTTATGGTTTCAAGATTACATCTGATGGACAAAATGATATGGATCATAAAAGGCTATGTAACATTGCAGATCCTCTGCATGATAATGATGCTGTACCTATGAAGATTCTAAACAGTTACATACGAAAAGAAATTGATGACTTGAATCAAACTTTATTTATTTTACGTCATGATATTATTGAATGTAATGATCTTATAACAAGTTATAAAATGAATATGCGTAACACAGTTAATAGTTATCGTGAAAATATAGAAAAGGAACTATCTAAACAGATAAATCTCATTTCTAAACTGACTTCTGAACTAGTTGCAGTGAATGAAGCATGTAAAAATAATACCAAAACATTAAACGATTTCAGAACAAATATTATTGAAAATAATATTAAAAAACTATTAGAATCTGTAAACAAATAATTATGATGAAAGCAGTGATAGTTGATGAATTACATAAGCCTGCTCGTGTTAATTATAAACGTCGTCATGTTGAAATGAGAGGATTAGATGAAACATGGCAAGCTGATCTTGTTGATATGTCAGCTTATGCAAATAATGGTTTCAAATATCTGCTAACTGTAATTGATATTTTCTCAAAATACGCATGGGCAGTACCATTGAAAACAAAAAATGGGAAAGATGTTACAAAAGCAATGGAATCTATCATAAAAACTTCACGTAAACCTGAAAAATTACATGTTGATCGTGGTAAAGAATTTTATAATAAAGAATTTAAGATGCTCATGAAACATTACAATATTCAATTATATTCAACATTCACGAACTTGAAAGCTTCAATATGTGAACGTTTTAATCGTACACTTAAAAATAAAATGTGGAAACAATTCAGTCTTCAGGGGACATATGAATGGATTGATATTTTGCCAAATCTCATAGATGAATATAATAATACAAAACATAGAACAATAAAGATGAAACCTAAGGATGTTACAAAGGAAAATGAAAAATTGTTACTTCACACAGTATATAAATCTTATCAAATTGTTAAAAAGCAGCGATATAAGTTTAAAATTGGTGATAAGGTTCGAGTAAGCAAATATAAACATATATTTGAAAAAGGATATACACCAAATTGGACAACAGAAATATTCACCATCGACGATGTGAAAAATACCATTCCACCAACATATAAACTAATTGATATTCATAATGAACCAATTATGGGATGCTTCTATGAAGAAGAGCTTAGTAAAGTAAAATATCCTGACGTTTATCTTACAGAAAAAGTATTACGAAAACAAGGAAATAAATGTTATGTAAAATGGTTCGGATTTGATAATTCACACAATAGTTGGATAAGTGAAAAGGATTTGTAATAAAATAAAATATTTTTAAATATATACATATTTATTTATTTAAATCATATCATCACAATTATTTTGATTAAATAAATTCTTATAACCCCATGGTATAGTATCTGTTGTTTGATGAGAAATTATTCTTTTATCATCTTTCCAACTTAAAGCTAATTTCCTTTCAGCTATTGTATTAACTTCGTGTTTTTTACTTCTAAATAAATATTGGTTTACAAATAAATTATTATGATCAAATAGACATTGTTTATAATCATTGAATGTAATCTTTTTCAATGATGACGCTTTGATACCTTTTGCCTTTTTCTGATCATGATCATTATTCAATACTTCAAATGAATATAATTTCGCACGTAGTCCTATAAATTCAGTCATTATTTTCCCATTATTCTCATCTTTCATTAAACCTAATACTTTCCTATTCATCAATGGCATATCATGAATATTATTTTGTGAATAATCACTCGTATCGAACTTGTGAATATCACGTTTCATGATTTCTTACACATCAGGTGTGATCAAATGATAGATGAGACTGTCAGTATCTGTATACATTAACTTAGATTGTTGATTTGGAAACATTTTTTTAATATATTCATAATGAAAATCGTAAATAAATATTTTTGATATATCTAAAATAGAATATCCAACAAATATAGGTTTATTAAACTTAACTTTAACACGATTCAATTTAATAATTACCATATCTTCATCGAAAATGGTGCAGCTATGAAAATTTGGTTTTGCGATAAGTGCTCGTGCACCACACCTTCCATCCCACTTTGTTACCAATTTCACCTCTTTATGTTTCCTCTCATTCTCCATTGTTTTACCATACACTGAGTTGATCATCAATTTGAAGAATCCTTTCTGAATTCATTTTTCGCTTTTTTTCTTAAATCGGTATTCAAATCAATATATGGTTTCAACCAACGTGATTGTTCAAACTTGAGAATTCGATGAATTTTATTAATCTTTATACCCAAACTTAAGCATGGTTTTAAATTTCTATAATGGATTACATACTTTTCTTTGGGTAGAAGTGTTGTCATCAATTTTGAATTTTTCCCCGTTGGTGGTATAAAGTGTTGAGGACACAAAAGTAAATCACGATGCGTCTCATGAAGCTCTTCAGGATATATTAAATCAACTTCAAATATATATCCAAATGATGAATCGTTTGAAATGTTGATTATGTCATTCTCATTGAATGCATTTTCAATCCATTTAAATCCACGAGAAGGTCAATAATCACTCATAGCTGCACCATAAAGATTATTGACGTCGAAATACATTAGATATGATTCTTCTTCATTTGGGTTGAATTGATCACCCATATACTTATTGTTCGCTCTGGCATAACGATTTGAACATTGTGATACACCATCTTATTCCTTTTTCAATAAATAGTAGCATTTCAGGATCTGTTAAGAGTTCCAATTTTATATTCGTATATTTTAGCATTGCATCAAAAGCTAAACCTGGTGCTGTATAATAATGTAATGCATCTAAATTATATGTTGTGTAGCAACTACGTCTAAAATTTTCAAAAATGTCCGCTAAAAGTAATACATCCGTCTTGAGGTAAAGATCTGAATACTCTCCCAATGTTTTGATCTTGAATTTATTCCAAATCGTTTTCGCATGTTCATAATTCTCATCACTTATTCCACAATTATTCAATTTTGAAAAGAATTTATCTTTTATAGGCAATTCTTTCTCATCAAGTTTTTTCCAACTATCAATGTATTCGTATGGAAAAATACCTTTTCTCGTCACTAATTTATATTGATCATCAGATTTGTAATACTTGTGAGTTATCACTTTATCAGCATCAATTATATTTGATGATAATTTATCAATGCTGCTTGCCATGAATCTGTACGAGTCGATGAATCTTAGTGATATTTTGGTGTCTTTCACTTTTTTACTAAATGAAATGTACTTTTCCTTATTTATAGGTAGCAAAAATAATTCCCCTTCAAAGTCTTTAGCTATTGATTTGATTATAAAATGTGAAACATATCCAGATAAATTGTGGAATACAACGAGGATATAATGTGGAAGTTGACATTGCATATTACAACTTTCATGTGCTGCACCACGATACTCCCCAGTCAGATGACAGTGATCTCGATGCTTTTTATCCGTTTCATTGAATAACTGTTCACATATGTGACACAATCTTGCGTTATTATATTCATGCTTCTGTTGATTTGTCAATGCTTTCATAGGTTTTTTATGTTGGAAATATATTCGATTCACTTCAATTGCTAATTGATACATTTCATTAGTGAACCATTTGATGCAATCAATATCTCGTTTCAATTCAAATTTTGATAATGAATCATCATGTGAGCAATGAACATAATATGCAATGCTGTGTGGTACATGTTTTTGAGATCCATCCGCGTTTGATTCCAAAATACACTCAAGATCAGCATATACAGCGAATGGTACAGATTCTTTATATTTATAGTTATTGAAGAATAAAAAATTTTCATTTTCCTTTAGTAGAATTACTCGAAGTGTCTTGTTGATGTTCTGACAGTCCATTCTATGATTTTCATAAGCATTGAGTGATTTAAAATGACATAAACATCTATCACACATGTGGGCGCGTCTTGTAGTTTTACTTATTTGTCTTGATATTAATCGTGAAATGTTGCGTATCCACGCAAAATGATAAATTTTTTTAGAATCATCATTATAACTTGTAATATTACTTCCAATCATCAATAGGTGAATTCTTGGTTCTTGAACATTTTTAGTTATATAATAAGGAACTATATCACTTTTTTCTAGATTTTCATCTTCAAGACCATATACATTGATTGATAAATTATTCATCATCTCAAATTCAGGTATTTGATCTAATGTCATTGGAAATCTAAGTCCCTCATATTTGAGATTCGCTTCACTATAATGAGGATATGAATATGTTATACTTGGATTTTTTGTATTTGTTTGATTTTGAGATGCAACAATACACCACAAAAAACAATATTCATCGTTGTTTTTAATGTTCACTACAGCTTTCTTCAATTGGATGTATCGTGGTAATTCTACAAATGTGGAAATACCACCACTCATTACCATATATTTTTTGAAATTGACAACTAAGTTAATTATTTCATTCATTGACCAGCCAGAATCACGTTCTTCAAATTCATCAACTTTAACTGTTAAAATATCTATAATTTAATTTTGAGCACAATTTAAAACCATCTTCCAGGTTTTTTATCAGCTCGTCATATTGTCTTTATACCACTCATTAATATTCGTTGATCTTAGGATAGGTATATTTTGTGTATTAAAATATTTAACTTCTTCAACTGTACAACCATTTTTCATGTTTTCAAATCTGCAGGCTAACACAACATTCACTTTGATATTATTATTTGCTTGCATTGTTTGTTTCACTTTTGTGATGAATGTTTCTTCTGCATCTTTTGAAAATGCTTTCAAATCTATATGTTTAATGTTCGTAATCATACCCGTTTTAATTCTTCCGTTGAAAACTGTTTGCAAATCATTCCATTGTATATTATTTTCATTATCAATAATATTACCACCAATTATATTATGATTTTTTCTATGTAATTTATTGCACTTAACAATTAATGATTGCAGCTGTGAAATATATGTTAACACTTGCACTTCATCACTACGCGTTTTACATTTTTTTAAAATCTTATTCAGCAACTGTAAATTTTTAGCACCGATTCTTCGCCATTTGTTAGCATAAGTAATACTTTCAGTACTATTATTTAATTTTAAGCACAATTTAAAACCATCTTCCAGGTTTTTTATCAGCTCGTCATATTGTTTTTTCATTTTGAATAAAATTTAAACTTTTCACGCTGAGATTTTTTTCAAAGTAATTCATCATTTGAATGAGCATCCTTTTATAATGGAAGGAAAAAGAAGAGTGGGGGAGACAAACAAAGAACTTTCAACGGTTTTGTTTATACTTAGAAGATGAAATGACCTCTAAATATTGTAGAACAAAGACCTTTCAACTATTTTGTTTACATTTTGGAAGATGAAATGACCTCTAAAATATTGTAGAACAAAGAACTTTCAACTATTATTTTTAACTTTCAACTTTCAATATTTTGTTTACATTTTGGAAGATGAAATGACCTCTAAAATACTGTAGAACTTCTAACCGTTTTTCTTGAAAGAGTGGGGGAATCAATAATCTGGAATCAATAACATGTTCAAAATTGTTTTAACCAATCAGATAGCAGCATTTTTGATGACGTCATCATTGAACGTGTTCAAACTTGTTTCAACCAATCAGAGAGCAACGTTTTTTGATATAACCCCTGAAATACTGTAGAACAAAGAACTTCTAACCGTTTTTTCTCGAAAGAGTGGGGGATCGATGATATGAAAGAATAATAACGTGTTTAAACTTGTTTCAACCAATCAGAGAGCAGCATTTTGATGATGTCATCTCTAAACGTGTTCAAACTTGTTTAACTCAATCAGAGAGTAGCATTTCGATGACGTCATTTCTAAATGTGTTCAAACTTGTTTAAACCAATCATAAGATGGAAAATATGATCGCTTCCCCCACTCATATTTTTGATATGAGAGTGGGTGAAATTTATAAGAAGCATGAAAATTAGTCTATTCTCAACATTTAATCTTTGAACAAGATCAATAAAGCATACATCTTAAAATAATATTTTTCTGAAATGGACGTCTCTAAATTGAATTATGTTTGTCGAGGGGAAATTTTTTACCAACCAAGTCATTGGATCAGCTAGAAGTTGAAATGAACTATAAAGTGACTGAAATAAAAACTGTTAAAACTAAATTTGGAGAAAGCATTGTTGTGACATTGAATGAAGAGTTCACTGTTTTTCTACCATCAAGAATTGTAAAGTATCTACTGAAAGAACGAGACCAATACAACTTGTTAGCAGATGCAGCAACGAATGGAAAACTTAACATGCATTACATTGGTGGACAATATAGAGAATGTGAATTCATTAATGTTGAATGAAGAAAGTGATATAATTGTATATCAATTTATTTTTTAAATAAAAGGAATAAAACTTATTTCATCATGTACTTATTATATAACCTATCAATTTAATATATAAGAAATAGTTTTATTTGTTTAGGGATTAAGGAAATCATTGAAAAATCAATTTCAAATATGAGAAATACTTTTTTATTTTATTCATTTATATACATAAATATGTTTTCAAAATTTTATACAATGTTACATTACTTTTTAGTGAACTCCTTTTTTCTATCTAATATAAATTGCTTCGTCTGTTCCGATATTTGGAACACTTTTGAAGACATTTCTATCGTATTATGCATCAGATCTCTTACAATGGTTGAATCTTCGATTTCATCGGATGAATATATTGTTGAATTACTTGCGTTTTCTAAATCTTGTTTTTCAACTTCATATTCACGTTTTAAATGGAAAATATTCATCATCAAGTCGTTCACCCTTTCAGACATTTGGGTTAACATTCCAACCATCATACCAATATTACCATGCATGTATAAACACTTTGGACATGCTTCTTGTACGTCTTCATGAACCCGTGAACGTAAAATTCGTAAAACATTCATCTGATAATTCACAACATCTTTCGAAAAATGTAATATATTCACTGGAGGTTGATCACCGAAATGTTTATAAATAATATTAGACCAATTTAATTCATGTGGTGGAAATGTTTTTAATAATATCACTTCTTCCGATGTTAATGGTACAGGTAAATCGTCCATGTTGAAATCTTTTGGCACTTGGATATAAAATCTTTTTCACAAATGAATGCGCAATAGGAAAAATGTCATGCTTTTATAGTAATATCCCTACTCCTAATATTTCATGACACAAAATTACTGCGCAAATAAAATAACGGTTGGAATAACTATTTCTTTGTTTATGACAAAAAAAATTTTACTGGGTAGTTGAAAATGACAGTTAGAATGATGTAATAACGGTTAAAATGATGCAATAAGAGTAAAAATTATGTGATAATACTCAAATATCATTGGATAATAGAAAGAATGAACTAAGAGATATTTCCAGAACTAACGTGATTGGATGATAGTTATAGATGAGTGGGAGAAAAAGATGATAGATACATTGTTATTGGATAATAGTAGTAAATGTGGTGGGGGAAATACATGTATCAGATGTTATGATATAGTTATTATTATCACCTCCTCCTTTTTTCGATTGATTGAAGTAGTTGTGAAATTATTCATCAAACATTCATTGAAATATGTTCATAATATTTTCGCGCTAAAATAGACACATGCACATTGATGGAATCTGTCGACTATATCGTTTCCATATAAAAATTTCTCATATTTAGTACATGATAATCAACCATATTGTTTCCCCATGTAAAAAAATTACATTAGGATTTTACTTTGGTCATGCAACATGATAATCAACCATATTGTTTCCCCATGTAAAAAAAAATTACATTAGGATTTTACTTTGGTCATGCGACACTGGCGGCATTTCAGTGAACTATTCCTAAGATATGAGAAATTAGAGTCCAGGTAAAATCTCCAAAAGAACATGATAATCAACAATATTATTCCTTATATACAAATATTTATACGTAGTATTATAGTACATGAGAATCAGGCATATTCTTTCCCATATACAAATAGTCATATATAGTACATGAGAATCAGCCATATTGTTTCCCACATAAAAATCGATAATTCCATCGATAATACGTAGTACTATAGTATGACATATTATTTTCGATCGGTAACATGAAACCCACTGTGGGACATATAGAACTCTAACTTACCGACAGCTGTGAAATATGGCGCGCTATAGTACGAAATTTGAATTTATACTCAGAACATAGCCTATATCACTACTATTGTAATAAGGCTCGTCGCGCTGTGGATACAAAAAATATATGGATGATCAATAATTGTTAATAAATAATTAATAACGAATGAATGAATGAATATAGGGAAAGAATGAGAACTTCACCTGCAGCAATTGAAACGATCCGGATCAACGAACATCAAAGGAGTTAATCAATCATGCGGCCATGGACCAACCAATACTCAACATCATAAATGGTCAATATAGCCCAAATCCGGATAAACAAATCAATCAATCAAATGAATCAATAAAGTTGATGTATTACACTACAATATATTCAAAATCATGAATCAATCCCAAAGAACACCAAGTAACCAACGACACTGAACGTTATGACACAACAACGAACATAACCATACTTCTTGATGAGTGTCAACAAATAGTCAATCCGGTCGATAAATGGGTCGATAAAATACTCAACCAAACATTGGTGCGAGGAGTACGAGGGAGATGGCGCCCCAATATTGAGCCAGCAATGAAGCCACCATCATTGAAAATCCGGCGCTAAAATTGAATCACAATTAATTCAACCAATAAGAAAATACGGCATTTGAATTTGAACCAATCAATTAATTACGTAACAAAGTAGTAATTAACTTGACTTATTTGGTAATAATTGAGTAACGTGGTCATGGTTGAGGGACGAAGACGACGGAAGCGGCCATTGAAGGACATTTCCACGGCGGACCTAGAGGGTGAATGTTGTGTGTGTATAGAGTGTATGAGATAATAGCGAATAAAAGCATAAATTAGTGCGAAAAATCATTGTAACGCGTGAATAAAAAAGTAATTACGTGCAGTTTTGCGTGTGTTGAGAAACAACGAATATTGTTGGCGTATATTGTCGCCATCATAGTAAGAGGCTTGAGCAGAAGGATTGCGGCGTGAGTAGAATAAGTATTAATTGATTCGATACGTGGACGATCAATTATTTTGGCGGATCGACACGTGTCGAATCGCCATTGTTACCGCTCAACCGAACAAATCCACAGCGCGACGCGAAAATAAAGTATCATATAAAGATTATCCGGTTAAAATTAAGTAAGAAATAATACGAATCATCTTATCAATAATTGCCATAACGTATCGTATCGTTGTAGACCCGTCATTCCTACGACCTAATTATAATCATTATTCAAACATTTCTTTATTGTTTGCCATTGAAGGCGCATTCATTTCTTTTCAATTATATTTCTTTCTAATAATAAATAATATTATAATTTACCACGATATTTAAATACGCGAGTCTGTTTATTTACTATTCTTAGATTTCCCCGAAATCTTAGACCATTACAGGTCATCGGGGTGGCATCCCTTTCACGAGGACAAATCAACTTACAAAATCAAGGTAAATTTCTGAGTGCTCCCCTGTTTTTGACGAATCGGCAGGGAGCATCTCACAAATGGCATCCCTTGTGGGGACGGGAAGTAGTGCGACAATAAAAATAAAATAGTATTAAAAAATTAAAATAAAAATAAATTGTAAAACGCGAGTATGGATGAATGAAAATATGGATGTGAGGATTTATTCAAGAAAGCCATCGTGATCGGGAAAAGCATTTGAGCTGAAAATTAAAATGTACGGATGAAGTTGAGAACGACTGAACATTTGTCCGTTGAGGACATATGTCCAGTCTAGGTGGGGGGTTTTGTGATGTTGTGGCTTGCCACACATCAAGAAATATTATAATACGGATAAAAATGTATGAAATAGTGTGAATGTAGTATGGACGGATGAGTGCAAGCGTGAGCGGTGGGAGCAGCGGGCACGAAGATGCACGGACGGTGCCGAAGAAGAACAATAGAGACGACGCAGCGAGGCACGTGCGTGTAGAAAAACGAGATAAATTCCGGATTGACCACCAAGGCGAGAGTACGGAAATGAATTCCGGAGAGAGAAGCAAGGCGAACGCCGAGAGAGTAAGGTGTGGAAGGACGGCCATGGCGGGCGCCGTGACCACGAGGCGTGTGAAATAAGAGAAAAAGATGGACGGCGAAAATATCTAGTGTGTGCAATGAAGAGTGAGCTGAAGATGTGTGGAACGCGGGTACACGCGAAATAATGCTAAGAAAACATCCTCAAAAAGCGATGAATTATGTTATTGCCAAGAAAACGAGCGATGCATAATATTGTTAGCCGGGGAATTGGATTAATTCACGGGCTCAATACGTGTGGGACCAGACGTACTTTTGCATCGGCACGTGGAGAGCCACCATCGTCAACCATTTTATCAGTCATTCAGCAGCCACATCACTGAATAAAATCAAGTCCATGATTAATAACATCGAAGAGAAGAATCATCCGGATGATATTAAATATAAAAATGAAGGAGAGAAGAAGCTGCCACGTACGAAATTCTAGTGAAAACGTGAAACGTGTGAAGAGATATTGTGGAAGGAAAGTGTCCGGAAAAATAATTGTCGGGTGAATAATTATTGAATATTGTGTAAAAAAGTATGCTGTATGAATTGAGTGAATGTCCGGTATTATTAATAATTAAAAATGTTTATACGGTATGGAAAGTATGAGAGAGTTAAATAAATAAACAATTACTATTTCTACGGTAATAATAACGGAACATGTGTTAAATTGCGTGATAAGTATGTTGAGTGAAATGAATGAGTGGAAAAAGAATATTGTAGTATGTGAAAATTATTGTCGCACTGCCGTAGACCCGTCATTATTCACGACCAAAAATATCAGAACAATTATTATGTTATTATTGAGTTAAAAAGAAAGACATTATTAATTTTTAGAGTCATATAATTTTCGAGTCATTATATTTTCTATTATTATTATTTTTTCATCCGGATTTTTTATTATAACAATTAAATATATATCGTTATTATTTCCTTGAAAATTATTTACTGTGAGAATATATTATTTTGTATTTTGTTTAAAAAGGTTTCCCCGATAATCTTTAAGCCATTTTCAGGCAATCGGGGTGACATCCCTTCCATTCAAGGACAACGATAACGTTGAAAAAGTAAGTTTCAAGGGACAAAACCGAGCGCCATTATAGTGTATTATCGAAACCTAACCACTTTACATAACATTTATCGCCACGTTTACGTAGTATTTTTTCAACAAGATCAACATTTGGATATATAACTTTGCTGAGTTCGTCTTCGTAGAAGCATCCATCGATTCTTTGATCCTGATAATCAATAAGTTTATATGTTGGAGGGGTTGTATTCAATATTTTATCAATGCTGAAAATTTCTGTGGTCCAATTTGGTGTGTATCCTTTCTGAAATACATGTTTATATTTGCCTACTCGAACTTTATCACCGGTTTTGAATTTTTTTTTTGTTTTGCCACTATTTGATGTTGCTTGTATACAGTTCGAAGCAATATTTTTTCATTTAGCGTTGTAACATCCTTGGGGTTCATTTTAATTGTTCGATGTTTAGTGTTCTTATATGTTATAATTAAGTTTGATATAATATCAATCCATTTATATGACCAACGCAAACTGAACTGTTTCCACATTTTATTCTTTAAGGTTCGATTGAAACGTTCACATATCGAAGCCTTCAAATTACTGTATGTTGAATATAGTTTAATATCATGTTGTTTCATTAGTGACTTGAATTCTTTATTGTAAAATTCTTTACCCTGATCAACATGTAATTTTTTCGGTGCTCGACCAGTATTCAAGATAGAATTCATCGCTTTCGTAACATCTTTACTATTTTTCGTTTTAATAGGTACAGCCCAAGCAAATTTTGAAAAGATGTCTATGACGGTCAGCAAGTATTTATTGCCATTGTTGTTGGTTGCATAGGCAGACATGGCAACCAGATCTGCTTGCCATGTTTCATCCAATCCCCTCATCTGAACATGACGTCGTGTGTAATTCACCCGGGCGGGTTTATGTAACTCATTCACCAATGCTTTCTTTTTATTCATATCTACAATTCGTCTCGTTGATGTGCACTCAATTGAACTGTTAGATGATTGATGGTCTCGGATTGTATCTGCAACTCGTTTTGAATGAGTTCACGTTGTCGTCTTAACGTTTTACGTATATGAAGATCTTGAAGATTCATATCAGAATGTACTTTTGATAAATCATGATGAATCTTTTCTACTTCGGAATTCATAATTGACATCATTGCACCGAGAGGCACGGCATCCTCAGGTTTAGCTAAATTGCAAAGCCTATTCCCATTTATATCATATTGATTTTCAGCTGTGACTTTGAATCCAAGACCAGATGGTCCTCGGCTATTTTGTTCAGCACTTTTTTTGAATTTCCGTCCAAATATGTCTACACTCATCCTGTCATTACTTCGTAATAGTTGTCACACAAATGACTGAAAAGGTATTGATACATTGCTCAATGAATAATTCTAGCTTCACGCAATTCTTCAATAATAGAGATTATTTCATTTGTATGACTTGTATTGCCCGCTGCTTGGGATGCTAATGGCAAACGAAGACGGTCAACAAGCTCATTTGTATTTACTCAATATACATAATCAATTGCTTGCATCCTCTTCTCTGCAACTTTGTAGTAGGGTAATGCTTCACGAGATCTAGTTTTTCTTTTATATACCAATGATAATGATAATGGTGGTGGTACTATATAGTTCGCAATATAATTTTGATATTTCACGCGTCCGTCTGACATGAGACTTTTATTGGGATCATAATGTTTATGAAGTGTATGAGTTGAATTGACTATTTCCATGAAATCTTCTTTATCGCTATCACTTATGATTGCATCACTTGGTGTTTTCTTGAATAGCAATTCTAACAATCCAGGAGTTTGAGGATAACTTTTACTTGCGACATTTACAGCATTATTCGAGAAATCTATGGGTGAATTACCCATCATCAACCTATTATCACTCATTTTGCGTACACTTAACCTATTTGCAGTTTTTTGCTCTGAGTGTGCCTTCATGTATGTTTTGATTGAATCATCATCCTCATATTGTTTGAGGGGTGAACTAACAGATTGTATTTCAGCAGGAATGAATGATTCGATATTTTCATTCAATTCGACATCCTTTTTCATGCTATCATCACCATAATTATCATCATCATCATCATCATCATCATCATCATCATCATCATCATCATCATCATCATCATCATCATCATCATCATCATCATCATCATCATCATCATCATCATCATCATCATCATCATCATCATCATCATCATCATCATCATCATCATCATCATCATCATCATCATCATCATCATCATCATCATCGTCATCATCATCATCATCATCATCATCATCTTGTGCTGTTGCAAATGACTGATCACAATCATCTTGAGCTGTTGCAAACGACTGATCATTCTCAGCTTCTTCTTCTTCCATATGAATATCAGCCAATTCATTTTTTATGTCTTGTTTTATTCTCGTGGATGTTGATATCAATTTCTCTAGAGGTGTCACTATGGGTTTGAAAACTTCATTCATCGCTCGTTCTGATGTATCTCTACCAGATTTTATCATTCTATGCTTTTGTCGAATCATATCGCTCGCTTTCACTATTTGACTCAGTAAGTGCTGTTCTTTCAGATTTTTTTTTCCCCTTTCACGCTCGCCATGTTGAAGCATGCAAGTTTACAATAACACTGTAAACATCATTGTATTTTCATATCAATTTATACTAATGTAACAATCGAATCCCTTTCTATATCGCCCCGAATTCACTTCACTATCTTTGTCAACAACTACAAACTCATACCAATCATTATTCCAACATGCTAAACACAAATCTCTAAACTGAGTATAAGTCATATCTGTATTCACATGATCATCATATATGTGCTTCAAATTCATTTCATCTTATCTGAATGATACCATCAAGTTTGCATTATCACGTACTAGATGTTTGGGGATGCGTGTATAAGTTTGACTGAGATAAAACGAGTCAACATCTCTATGTCGACTCATGCAAAAGAAAGCTCTGATGCTATCTTGCTTCTCACACGCAACATCATCGAAAATCATAATGGAATTGGGTTTAGCATCTTCCGGTTCGACTACCACCGCGTTATCACTGAATGGAAAATATCCAATGTCTTCAGCATGCTTCAATACATTTTCCAAGTATTTATATTTTGGTTGATTGAGCGACTTTGAGTAGAGATAAACATTCTCAAATCTCAAACCATTAGAATGAGTAATTAGTGCCAAGAGTGCGTTGGTCTTGCCACAATTCGATGGACCACGAAAAATGGCTCGTATAGTGTTTGGTAATAGATTCCCATGACGCTTTTTCATGTTTTTATTATGAAGAATTTGTTCATCAAAATTCGCCATTGGTAATGTTGTTGTTTGTTTATGAAATTTAACCTCAGTTGGTTGTTTCTCTCGCGTCATTGTGATTACAACTAACTATTCATGAATATTTGTAATACCTTTTATATGTTTGATGACATTAGATATAAAAGCTAAACGATTGACAAACTTTCGACAGTTGTTGAATAACTATTCATGCAGTCAGATGTCTGGGTATGGTGTTTGCGGTGATGGTCTTGTGAACAATATAATTAACAAACTTCCGATAGAGCTGCCCGTTCCAGGTTACCAATACTGTGGACCGGGTACAAAATTATCAAAAAGATTAGCGCCTGGAGATCCTGGAATCAACTCTCTTGATACTGCGTGCAAAGATCACGATATTGCTTGTGCAAAATATCCAAATAATATTATCGAGAGAAATAAAGCTGATAGAGTACTTGCAAACGAAGCTTGGGAACGTATTCATGCTAAAGACGCGAGCATTGGTGAAAAAGCCGTAGCTTGGAGTGTGAATAAAATTATGAATGTGAAATCGAAACTTGGTGCAGGCATGGTAAGGAGGAAGGAGCGTGTGGAAAGGAATGTGAAAAAAATGATAAAAAATCCCATGATATCATTCAAACAAATAGTAAAAGAGGCAAAAAAATCTATGCACTCTGGTGGTCGTGATACGGTTAAATCTTCGTTGAATGGTGCGCGTACTGCTGTCGAGAAAGCTGGTGGGTCGAGTAAAGTACGCTCATCATCACGCATATTACCAATCTTATCGAGAATAGGTGGTGTTCTACCATTTCTCATACCCATGTTTGCTGGACTCAGTGCTGTTGGGAGTTTAGCGGGTGGTGCTGCTTGTATAGCAAAAGCAGTGAATGATGCAGCTGCAGCGAAACGTGAATTGGAAGAAAGAAAATGACACAATATTAAAATGGAGGATATTATGATGGGTAAAGAAATGTATTTGAAGCCATATAAGCAAGGTTTAGGTCTGTACTTGCGGCCGGCAAAAAACATGTAGACCTACCACATCGAGCTTTAACTGACGCTGATCTTGTAAAATATGCTCATATCATGAAAATTCCGCATTTTCGTGGTGTCTTCATGGGAAATAATTTACCAATGAATGGTCTACGAAAATTTGAGACGGCAATAGTGAATCTAGATGATGGAGATGGACCATGTACACATTGGGTAGCATATGAAAAGAAACACAATGATGTGACATATTTTGACAGCTTTGGTAATTTACAACCACCTCAAGATCTTATGAAATATCTCGATGTTGATAGGGTAAAATATGACTAAAAGAAATATCAAGACTATAACACGGTGATATGTGGACATTAGGGTGTTTCATGTTTAGGCGATATTTTTTTTTTTCCGAGCACATTGAAAATCTGATTATTTATGGAAAAAAACAAATATTCCCGTTTGAAAAAAAATTCTAAGTTAATTAAAGGCTTGGCTGTATCAAAAATTCGATTTCCCGTACGATTAACACGGGTTAGATTGTTTTTTCGACTTCAACTCGATTTTTTCATGACAAAAATCTTTTTCTTGAAAAAAATAACATAATATAAACAAATGAATTCATAGCTTTTATAGAACATTAAATTTGCGACAAAAAAGTTGTCCACCGCAAACGCTCTCCGAGTTGCAGTTTTCGAGTTATAGAGCTGAAAAGCTGAAAATTGAGCATAATTGATAACAAATTTTCTTCAAACCGGAATTTATTGATCTGACATTAATTATTATCTTACAATGAACTCTATAAAGCTTCTATATTATTAATTAAGCATTATAGCTCCAATAGTGAGATAATAATTAATGATAAATCAATAAATTCCAGTTTAAAAAAAAATTTATTGTCAATTATAATCAACTTTTACCTTTTCCAGCTCTACAACTCGAAAACTGTTAATCGGAGAGCGTTTGCGGTAGAGAACTTTTTGTAGCAAATGTAATGTCCTACAAAAGATATATATTTATTTTTTTCAAAAAAAATTTTTGATTGCCGAAAACTGAGATGAAGTCAAAAAAAAAATTTTCTCGTGTTATTTATATGAGAAATCGAATTTTTGAATGAGTGAAGCTTCTAATTAACTCAGAACTTTTTTTCAAACAGAAATATGTTTTCTCTTTTATAAATTATCAGATTTTTAGGTATTACAGATTAAAAAAAAGACAATAATGTAAATGTGAGCTGAAATGGTGAAAGTTGATTATAATTGACAATAAATTTTTTCAAACTGGAATTTATTGATTTAACATTAATTATTATCTTACTATTGAAGCGATAATGCTCAATTAATAATATAGAAGCTTTATAGAATTTATTGTAAGATAATAATTAATGTCAGATCAATAAATTCCGGTTTAAAGAAAATTTGTTATCAATTATGCTCAATTTTCAGCTTTTCAGCTCTATAACTCGAAAACTGCAACTCGGAGAGCGTTTGCGGTGGACAACTTTTATGTCGCAAATTTAATGCTCTATAAAAGCTATGAATTCATTTTTTCAAGAAAAAAATTTTGTCATGAAAAAATCGAGTTGAAGTCGAAAAAACAATCTAACAAGGTTAATCATACGGGAAATCGAATTTTTGATACAGCCAAGCCTCTAATTAACTTAGAATTTTTTTTCAAACGGGAATATTTTTTTTTTTCCATAAATAATCAGATTTTTAATGTGCTCGAAAAAAAAAATATCGCCTGAATATGAAACACCCTAGTGGACATTTATGCTTGAAATTTTTGACTAAACAGCTATAAATGTACATCCATATTGAGATTGGATATCAGTCATGGATGATTCATTGACATTGACGGTGTCGGGGAGATCCTCCATTCTCGAGGCTCAATACTTTCCACCAATTGAACTCTCATCAAGTAAAACATATGTATTGGGGTTTATTGAACTGTTAACTTTCAATGCCATCCCTAATATTGATGAGACCAACAACAAATTTGACATAGTTGAAGGTGAAAATGCAACAATCATTCCAACTGGTAGCTATGAAATCGAAGATATTGAGAGTTATATACAGAAATCACTACCAAACATATCATTTTTACTTAAACCTGATAATAATGAATTGTGTTGTGAGATTCAGTGTGATGTTCCTATAAATTTTATTCCTGAGGATTCCATTGGAGGAATACTAGGATTCAAGCCACGTATACTTGAACCAGGCTCTATTCATGAATCTGACTTACCAGTGTCTATACTTAAAGTCAACGCACTTCGCGTTGAGTGTAATATAACTACAGGGGCATACATTAATGGGCAGCGAGTGCATACAATTCATGAATTTTTCCCAGTGGTTCCACCAGGATATAAGATCATAGAAGTGCCATCACACGTCATTTACATGCCAATCACCGTTCAGACAATACATCATTTGCAACTACGAATTGTTGATCAAGATGGACAATTAGTGAATTTCCGTGGAGAAGTGATAACAATAAGATTACATTTAAAGTCGATGAAGTGATGGGTATAGTGTATAATACAGAGGAGGAGGAAGCAGTGGTGAATCCATCGACAGTATATGGTGGTGATTATAAAAGTGTAGTGACATGTCGAAAACCCATCAGTCGTCGCATACCAAGCGGAGTACTAACACATCGGAACATCCTACTATTGAAGAGTCTCGGTCTGAAAATACGTGGGGAACAATAAAATTCTGCTGTTTCTGCTTCGTATGTCTATTACCATGGAGAAAATCTTAGCAATAAACAAAGCCATTATCTTCGATGAATCTATTGCACATTATGAAATTCATGGTCATCAACCATTTGCATCAGCAACCTTCAATAATAATGATGAAATTCGTATAGCGGTGCAACATCAAGATTTGTGTTTATTACCAAGCAACAGCTCATTACACATCTGTGGGAGATTGACGAATAATAATGACGCTCACACTGCAGTTGCAACTACATCTCTGGTGAATATGGCTATATGTCATCTATTTGAAGAAATACGTTATGAATTGAATGGTGTTGAAATTGATCGAAGCAAAAATGTGGGTGTGACAACATTGATAAAAGGATATACATCATTTCAATGTGAGAAAAGTTATCTGTTGGAAAATGCAGGATGGTTGCATGAAGATGGTGATAAAATAATTGATGATCAAGGCTATTTTGATATATCTATCCCACTCAATTTATTGTTGGGATTTGCTGAAGATTATCGAAAAATTATTGTGAATGCAAAGCATGAATTAATTCTCACAAGGGCAAATACAGATTTGAATGCTATCATACAAACAGCAAATGAAGATGTTATATTGAATCTCCAGAAAATTGAATGATTGATACCATATATCAAAGTCTCCGATACACAAAAAATTCAACTACTCAATTATATTGCCAAGGATCCACCCATTTCCATGAGTTTTCGTACGTGGGAATTGTATGAGTATCCACTACTTCCAACATCGACAAAAAATGTTTGGGTTGTCAAAACTACAACACAACTGGAAAAACCACGGTACATCATATCAGGATTTCAAACTGGACGCAAAAATAATAAATCTAAAAATTGTAGTCAATTTGATCACTGTGATTTAAGAGATATTAAAGTTTTCTTGAATTCACAATCTTATCCATATGGAAATTTAAATATAGACTTTTCACGCAATCAATATGCCATATTATATTATATGTATACAAATTTTCAATCGTCATATTATGGGAAAGATACTGATCCAATAGTGACAAAAAGCAAATATGC